>JAFNEN010000223.1:305000-617247 GCA_019343175.1 Oedothorax gibbosus
ATATTCTCATTCTATATCCCTTTTTATCTGTAACCGAACAAACATATTGTTTTAAAAGAAGGTATTTTGAGATGATAAAAAAGTTGCTTTTTATTCATTTTGTAGTTTGTTAACCTATTAAAAAATAACTTTAACATATGGTCACAACAAACAATGAGAGCCGCGGTAGCTTAGTCGGATGAAGCGTCGTGCTCGGCTCGCATCGGAAGGGTTGTGGGTTCTGTCCTCGGCGGTGCTCGCAATTCTAATGGTTGCAGGGTCGACGCTTGTATTCGGCTAAAAACCGTCGTGTTGCTAATGGTGGCTGAGGCACGTTAAATATGCCGTGGTCACAAAGTCCTCCTTGTTCCCATACCAAATTAATACCTCTGGGGGTACTAGATCAGGGGGTTATCGGCCTTTGATCTGGATCTAAATTCCGATATGTGAGTGAGAATGGATGTGTGAAAGGGACCTTCCTGTAAAACGAATGTGTAATGCTGACGAGCAAAAGTCGGACTTCCTCCCCTGTGGCGCTCAATAAAAACGGAAGCGGCCCCACTTCGCCTTAAAATCGGGTAGTTCTCTACTCTGGGCTCGGTTACCGAGTGGCATTAGAAACAACAACAACAAACAATGATTTTTACGACCATAAAAGCATATTTTTTGTTCCCCAGTTATCTGAAATGATTTCTGTTTTGCATTAATTTGACTGAAATTAGTAAAACAGTAAGGTCTAATCCAAAGCACCACTTAGGGTACATTTGATAAAAAAAACTATATCCGAGCGTCATTCAATTTACAGTTTTAATTACGTCTGAATGTGCGTTTTTTTTAATATATATATCCTAAATATTTTTTTAATCATGAAAACTAAAAAAAAGTATTAATCCAGGCTTAGGCGGTTGAAGAAGCTCTAGCCTAAAAATGTTAATGTATAATCTTCGATCATTGGCTTTCTTCCCCCAAGTCAGAAATATGCATTATCTTCTGTTGCTTTTTCATATCACGAAATAACGTGAAAAGTCACATAGTTGACATAGGCATTTCGTGCCGCCCATGGAAATGCCGTGAAAGTAGCATTGTTTATGTCTCGTAATTCAGCTTACTGGGACTACGTGGTTATTAGTATTATGTTGGTTATGTCAGTCGACTGCATTTAGGTGTTATTGTTTTGGCTACTCTAGTACTTTGGTTATTAAATATTGGCAATCTAGTATTGGTAACCTGACCAGGAATGTTTCAGTTTAGTTTAGTTTGAATTATCGTCGCACTAGAGCTACACGAGGGCTATTGGCGACGGGCGTCATATTTTTAGAACCACAGCCAAGTGACGAGCCGACACCTGAGTAGGCACCCAACGCAACCGTTAAGGGCGACATCGTACGCAGCGTTAGGATTTTGAAGGATATTTAACGTGCACTCCCTAAATACGGAGTATTATTCGTCGGACATTTTTGGCTGCACGGGCCGTTTATAGGTCGGCAGTTATTTTGGCGATGCCCGGACCCGAACCTGGGACCTTCCGCATGCTAGGCGAATGTCTAACCGACTGGTCGACATTAGCTTCATTTACTTATTTGTAAGTCTAAAGAAATTTATTTTCTAGGTGTTTTTTGAGTTTTATTTATTTACGAATCTAAAAACTGAATCTTTTTTTTAATACCTAATCGAATTTCCTGTATTATTAAGTCACACTTCACCATAATAGTCCCCCATACTCTCTACAACAAATAAATATTTTTTTTTAGAACTTGCACACTTAACTTGTTACGGACTTGTAAAAGGAAAAATGTTATCTATTCTTGCTATGAATCCATCGACACAGCCGGTAAAGATCCAGAGAGCAGAGTACTTTGGAAAATACGATATTAGCAGATGCAAGGTGTCACAGAAGATGTAGAAACTGCGCTAGGATTTTCCATCGATCATTTTATACAGATAACGGAAATTCTGTCTCGATCGCGTTTCTTTTCACTTGTACGTAAAGAATAACAAACATGATTGCTGTTCGAAAAGTATGTTTGCTGTAATCTGTCATTTTATTCGAGTACGTTTGTAGAAAAAAGGGCCGATGCCATATTATATATTAATGTTCATTTACCCTTTTATATGAATAACTAAATGCAAAGGGGGTCAAGTCCGTAGAGAGATAGTTCCCTACATGATTCTTCGTGCACTAAAATGAAGAAAAGGAAAGGCTCAGTTGGAAAGTCTATAATAGACATGATCCCTTTTTGCATTTGGCTAGTGATGTGTTATAATAAAAACGAAATCCTTCATGTCTTACAAAATCTTGCACTATCTTTAGAGTGCATAGTGTTTTTTTTTTCCTTTTAAGAGTATTTTTTTTAACATTATTTTATTTTTTATTTAAATGCTGATCCCTCTAATATAAACTATTTCATATTGCTATGCAGGCGAACAAAGCGAAAACTTTTAAATTTAATTAATAACTCAAATACTATCTTCTTAATTTAAATAAAATATGGAATTAATCAGGAAATTAATCTACATGGGTTGGAAAAAAAGTTTGAAAACGAAGTGGGAATTCTTTCCTCACTGGGACAAAAAAAGAACAGCACTTTTCAGCGGTTATTTTTGACACCAAAATTAAGCTATTTTTATATTCTAATTCAACGTTAATCTTTTCTAATTATTTATGAAAGAATTAACTTATTTTTAGTTATCGAATATAATGACTATTGACGCATAAATTTATCAAAAACTTTAAAAGGATAGTGGAAAAAAAACAGATTTTAAATAAATCAATAAGATAAATGTATTTTGAATCCCTGCCAGTTTTATAAAAAATTCAAATAAAATTGTTAATCTTGTAATTTTTCTTTGTAATTGTAATTTCTCTACAGTATTCAGGCATTTATAATTGTAAAATTATACATACAAGTTTAATGAAACGAATTCAATTCCTTAATAAGAAGAAGCAAAAAATCTTAAAACTTTTCCCTTGAAGAACCAGACACATTCCCCAACGGAAGCCTCAAAGCAAACTTATGAAAAATCTCTTGTTTTTAAGTACAAATTTCGGACACAATAAGAAAATATACTCTACACCCTAATGATGATGTATGCCGGTCTAACCCAGTCGATTGATCCTTAAAAGGTCAAATCATAAGAAACTTTGCCTCTCCAACAATTAAAGGAATTAATTAATTCAAAAGGTCTCAAATTTTATGTATTTTGAAATTCTTAACTTAATGATAATTGTTTGAAGTTTTAAATTTTATTTTGAGCACTTTCTACCATTCATAAGTTAAGAAAATTTTCCAGAATTATAGTTGTCATAACTCGATATCAATTTCCAAGGCATTTTTAATCGATCGTGTAACTCTTTTAAGATTTTATATTATTTAGTTATGTCTTAAAGATCCCATTAATAGTAAAAATCTGTATATTGAATGTAACTTACAAGGAGAAAAATCTAAATCTTTCGACTCAGTAAAAGTCTCAGTTGACTCATCAAGAATTATCTGATAAACCAACATAATAATTTGACTTGTTTACAAAAAAAAAGCAAACCATCGGCTACGGGCCATTAAATATTACTTCCCAAACGAGGCAGTTTCTTTGTATCTGAAATGGTGATGAGTCAATTGACAATAATATTTCTCGGATGACTCAATTGCTAGGTCATTTGAAACTTACCAAAATATTTCGAAAAATCGGTTTTGTCATATGACTCAGATACAAAAATATGTATATAGGTGAAATGTTGTGTAAGCGGTCCAAGATATATCGAAATAGATAAAATAGATGCTAGAATAAAAAATAGGTGATAAACTTATAACATCGTTCTTTACATTTTTCAAACAAGGGTAATAAAAAAAGCTAAAAAAAATACTTTTCTAATATTTCCTTTACAATTAACTACTTTGACGTATTTATGATAATATTTTCAGACAGATTATTTAGCAAAAACTTTCGGAAAATAATAAAATGCTATTTTCATGCTTCCAAGCTATGTTTGACTTGCTTAATTGAGAATACTTCTTCCCTTCAGGTAATTTAATACGAGTTGGGTATTTCTGTATTCTTCTCTTTTCTCCTAAAATATATAATGTACTTTTGAAGCACCTTAATTTAAATTAATAATTTGCATTCATATCACTGAAAAATATTGAAAATGAATTGGATATTAAAAGACGATTCTGCCTTTATATTCAATACCAAACGTAAGAATCAAACAATTTTACTTATTGTCCACCGCCGGTCCAAAACAATTAAAAAAGAAAATGACAATGGAAATGAAGACGTAGCAGGCAGAAAAAAATTTACCACCCATTGTTAATTAGACGGCAATTTATCCAACTTACCTAGATTTTGGTCTTTTGGTTGATCGTCAACAATCCAAGTTTATTGACTGAAACTAAATTTGCATGAGGGGTTAGCTACAAATTCAAAAAAGGGGTGTGTAATTTACCCTGCGACTTTCAATTATACCATTCAATAAATCAATATATTTAAAGATAATTATATAAGATAATGTCAATAAATTTAAAACCTAGGGAGTTCTCAAAACCCTTACGACCTCCGACAAGTACTGGGAACTCGTGTTACAAATTTGAAGTCCGTAGCTATTTTAGTTCGATCTCTATAGTGGTTTCAAACAGACAGATGGACAGAAAGTTTGAATAACGGACCAATGTTCAAAAACTACTTTTTCAGAATCTGCACCCTCCCAAACGTGTAACCAACACAAAATCTCCATTTTTGGATTTTTTGAACCCTCATCACAATAGTTCCAGTAACTTATATTTCATATAAGCAATTGAAAGTAAAAAAAAATAAAACACACAATGCAATAAGACACGATAAAAATTATATTTTAAAAATTAACGCAGTGAAAATGACTTCCTAATGAATTTTAAAGAGTACTAGTTAATCTTTTAATTATAATAAATAAAAAGCATTCAAAATTTCACTACAATGTTTAGTGTATAATACATATAGGGTGCCACAAATTCGAACAAATTTTAATATTTAATAAAAAAATATATTGCTTTAAATTAATTGGAGTTTGTGGGAATATGTTCAGAGTGCATGAAACGTAATGAATTTCGTTTGCATAAAAAAATAATTTCGAAAATAATCATCTAGATATTGATTAAAAGCGAATTTGAAGTTTGTTAATTGACATTTGCCAACGAATTATTTGTTTATTTTCTTTTTTTGTCTGAATTTATGCATATGGGTGAATTAAAATGGAACACTTAACTTCTAGTTGCAATTTTTTAGAGAATTATGGTAAATTAAATATTTTTAATTTAAATCTAATGTTGTGTCAAATTTTATAAATACACGGAAGATTATAACTTTTTATGTATGATTCTAATTTAAAGAAACTGCAGAAATATTCGAATTTGTATTTAAATGTTAAGTTATTTCATTATTCTAAGAACTTCGTTTGTTTTCGTTAGTTTTTGTCATACCATTATAATTAAAAATCATTGAAAGTAGTAGACCGATAGCCCAGGGCCCCCAGACCTAAGTCATTTTTTAAAGGATGAAATGTATCGGATTAGGTTCGGTTTTCATTTACTTTTAGTATATGCATAACCGCTAGAGTGAAACGACGGCCAATTTACAGGTATCGGGTGCAAAAAGTAGGTAAATTATAAGTTAACTTAAGTCATTTTCTAAAGGCTGATTTTTACGTATGTTTTAGAAAATAATGTTAAAAGTTAATAATAAATTTCCCAGACACTTTCCGTCGGCCGAAACTTTTCCCAGACGCTTTAAACGTCTTTATCAAGTTCAGACTTTGTCCCACGCATCTGGCGGCATTAGATGGCGCTACAATCGTCCTCGGACGACAAGAAGGGAAAGTTAAGCAAAAAAGAACTATGTGTGTATTGGAGATGTGGTTGGTTGGTTGGTCGATTGACATATATATTCCGGTTTGTGTGCTTGATCATTGGAGATGTGAAAATGTTGTAAGCTAAAGACAGCTATGGTTACTTGTTTACTAATTTATTTTCTAATTAAACAAAAATTTAATTAAATCGAAACGATATTCTTTCTTCGTTTTTATTGCTTTTCGACTCATTTTTATTTCTGTCACCACAAAAACACAAAAAATTACACCCCCACCCCCCCAAAAAATCAACTTAAGTTATAATATCAGTCTTGCTTTTTATATATGTTACTCATAGACCTATTTTAATACTTTTTTACAAGCTGCCAGACAAATCAGATGGGCCAAACAACCCCCAAACACATATTAAGGGTTGACATGCAAATTAGAACGAGAATAATATAATTATTGCTTGCAAAAAAGTATTAAAATAGGTCTATGAGTAACATATATAAAAAGCAAGACTGATATTATAACTTAAATTGATTTTTTGGGGGGGTGGGGGTGTAATTTTTCGTGTTTTTGTGGTGACAGAAATAAAACTGAGTCGATAAGCAATAAAAACGAAGAAAGAATATCGTTTCGATTTAATTAAATTTTTGTTTAATTAGAAAATAAATTAGTAAACAAGTAACCATAGCTGTCTTTAGCTTACAACATTTTCACATCTCCAATGATCAAGCACACAAGCCGGAATGTATATGTCAATCGACCAACCAACCACATCTCCAATACACACATAGTTCTTTTTTGCTTAACTTCCCCTTTTTGTCGTCCGAGGACGATTGTGGCGCCATCTCACGCCGCCAGATGCGTGGGACAAAGTCTGAACTTGATAAAGACGTTTAAAGCGTCTGGGAAATTTATTATTAACTTTTAACATTATTTTCTAAAATATACGTAAAAATCAGCCTTTAGAAAATGACTTAAGTTAACTTATAATTTACCTACTTTTTGCACCCGATACCTGTAAATTGGCCGTCGGTTCACTCTAGCGGGTATGCATATACTAAAAGTAAATGAAAACCGAACCTAATCCGATACATTTCATCCTTTAAAAATGACTTAGGTCTGGGGGCCCTGGGCTCTCGCTCTATGGATATCTTTTAGCAATTTTTATATGTATCTTATTCTTAATATTTATTATTTTAATTCTGCATGTGTGTATTAATAAAAAAAATCCTCGAAATTTATGGAACGATGTGATTACGTGACATTTAAAAAATTGCACTAACAGTGCTGTGCATGGGATTTAAGAGATTTAATAATGATATTCTGCAATTAAAGATTTTTTATGTTGTTTTAATGTGTCTTAATTGGATATCAGTTTACTGTTCAAGTATCATCTTGTCAAAATGTAGCTTAACTTGGAGGAAGATGTGTTCTTATTCAGTTTTCGAGTATAGAAGTAGAATATAGGAATAATTTATTCATTTATTTTTATAATTAAAAAAAATGTGAATTAAATATTTATTAGTATTATTTTTGAAAAATTCATTGGCGTATTAACTAGTTAAATAATAAACTTTTTTTATATTTTGTTGAATTGTTAATATTTTCTTGTAGGTGGTACTAGTAGCATTTGATAACTATTAATTATCAAAATAAATTAAGCTTTAAAATCCTAAGTTTAGGTTTTTAAAAGATTTAATATTTAATAATCTCCACTCTAACATTCAGTATATAATAACATTTCAACATGTACGATTTCTTTCTTTTAAAATATTAATTACTTATTTGAATTATATTGGTACTCGATAAAAAAAATACAATATTTTTTTTAATTATTTAAAATTGTTCATGGATAGCAATTAACTTATCAACAATACTTCAATTGAAGATCTGCAAAACAACTTGTCATATTTGAATGAATCTGGTTTAGGTACGTCAGCTCCTTCAGTATAAATCGCTTGGAAATGCGAAGATAAAACTACCGATATCAGTTCAATATCAATTTATAATGCCCATGCTAAGTAAAACACGTACGTCGATTAGAGACATCAAAAATTGACATCAGGCTGATATCGTAAAAGGTATGCCATTTTGATATCATCAGATAAGGACTGATGTTACTAAAATACTGATGATATTAAATTTTTAAGTTTTTTCTTTAATTTTATCTGTACTTTTAATTAAAATTTTTAATGAAATTTATAAATAATTTAGACTTGTGGTTCGTGTTCTGTGACAGTCGGTAACGGACCGACAGATGAACAGACGGACTGAACGATTATAACACCTTCCACTTTTCATGTTACAAACTGAATGTGGTAGCTAAAAAACCTTCCTTAAATTTGGTAATCAACCTATAATGCAATGAAAACGATTTTTCACTTACTACCTTTAGGGCTTGTTCATTTAAATGAAAATTTAGTTTTAAAAAAAATAATTTCGAAATTCCATTTTCATTGTTTTAAAATAAAGGATAACATTAACTTCCAGCTAGCAAAAGACACACAAAAAAATCACTTCTCGATTCACAAAACACTTCTCAATTGACAAAGCAAACAAGTTCTATTTCATCCATCTGGGAATGAAAACTCAATTCCGGTGGGTCCCGTAACTTTCTGTGAATGGCTTTCAGCCGTGAAATTGTCTTGAAGAGTGAAGATGCACTTGACTTACTACCCAGCAGAACCCAAACCTCTTGAGGTAAGACTGAGGTGGTAACAAAGCGTCTTAGGGGAATTCTGACGTGTTTTCAGTCACGTTTCCCCTGCGCTCTAAATAAAGTATTCTCTTCTTCTTAATTGCACGCGTTCGATATAAAAACACGTTCTAAAAAGTGTGAAGAATATTGAATCTTAGCAATTGAATTGTTTTTATACGTTGCCTTATTTTTATTCATCATCGATTCATTCCTCGATTTTATTTCTGTTGGATGTCCTTTGAATTGGATTCATTGAACTTCAAAACGTTCTTATTTAAATAAATGTCTTCTTGTACTCGTGTTCAATAAAAAAAGCACGATAAAAATGTGTTGAGAATAAATAAAACACTTTTTATATATTAGAAATATCTCGATTGTAAATATCTATTGACTTTAAATTTGGTGGGTTTTATTAAGTGAATGTTTTAGACATATGAAAATTCATTTTAATACTTTTATTATCTTCGATAACCTTAAGTAGAGAAAAAAATTCAATAATATTTGTAATGGAATGCAAAGCTCTCAAATTTTTTTTCGAACAAATATGAACTACTATACCACACTTTCATCATTAAATAATATTATTGTGATTTAACCATGACAACCCCACCTATCAAAAGACACATACTTTTATTAACTAGCATTATTTAAATAAAATATGATATGACCATCATAGGTTAAATTATACGTGTTGTGCATTAATTTTCTTCAATAAGCTTCTGAATATTAGAACTATTGATGTATGAATAATCTGTTTACTATATCAGAGACCCCCTTTGCGCGTATTTCATAGTAAATGCACACAGTGGTCCGGCATTTATTAGCTTAAACTCCCTCTTCCTCATACATCAAATGATAAAGTTAAAATAAATATTCACCTGACAGATTAAACTGTTCTGACCGAAAGTTGCAAAGTCATAAAATATTCACCTGACAGATTAAACTCTTCTGACCAAAACATGCAACGTCTTACTAAGTAACATATTTGATTCCCGTTAAGCAAATGGGTCTACTTTGCATTTCGTGAAAGAGTTAACATAACTTTGAAACGATTTAGCTTTGATTTACTCTTAAAATCTTTGAGACATTAACGCTCCAATTAAAACTTGTGGCTATAACAAATTCGATTAAACTTTTAGTTGAATTACGTGCTTTTAACTAAAATTAAGAAACATGGGGATTACGTATAATGAAGTATATTATGTATGGAATTTAAGTATACTATAGTTGTTTACTTTAAATTATTACTTACTGAGAAATAAATATTAATTGATAGTCATACAGCTTTGTCTTAATGGTAATCGTAAACATATTTTTCTTTAAAGAAAGCGCAGCTTTATTTTTTTGCTCGTTATTTAACGTATATTTCAATATAAAAAATATTTTTTCATTCGTGCACCGGACAATTTACGGACAATTTTATTCAAAACGGCACCTGGCGCCGAAGGCGCCTAAACCCGTATACATTGAAGATATTGACATTGATTAATCATGGTTGAGGCAAACAAAAGTTCTGAGATAATGTTCAAAAGTTGTGTAAGTCCGAAAAAAGTCCTAAATCAAGCATCACGTGGAGTAAATGGCAGCCGAGGTAGAAGTGAGCATCTTGGGCAGTCTACTGCAGCAGGCGCAGGGCAGGCGGCAACAGTCGCGGTGGTCGGCTTGGGAGGGCAGGAAATGTCTTCACAAACTGATGTTATCCTATAAACAGTGATCAAAAGATTTAAATGTGATGTCTGTCGTGAGCAGGCAAGGGGTAAAAAGCGCTACTGTGCAATTCGGTGCTTGCTTTTGATACAGAAAATTAGAAATATTAATTTTGGTGTGAAATTGCAAATGGCAAAAGGTTAAAATCATAGTTAATGAGTATCATTCAGCAAAAAAATTTAAAAGTTCCATTAGAAGAGGTTTTGGTGTGGATTGGATCTGGGTCTTTAGGGAACCACCAAGCTATCTGTAGAGGAAAGCTCTTGGTCTTTTCTTATTTGCAGACATGTTTGTATCATAGTCTTGCATTTTTTGGATTTCGGTGTTCGGATGCTCTTCAATAGATGGGAAAAATTTAAGAGCAAGCATTTGAGTAAACGTTTTAAAACTTGGGATGTCAAGTGCAAAACGAATGTCTTCATTTCTCATGAACCATCTTGCTTTTGTGATGCATCTTAGCAAATTATTTTCCAGGACTTGTATGTTGTGAAAGTTGGTTTTAGCTGAGAAACCCCATGCAGGGACGGCGTAGGCTATGAGGGGCGTAGGTAATATTTGTAGACTAGGATTTTATTGTAGGTTGAGAGTTTACTGTTCCATCCGATGAGTTGGTAGAGAGCGTATCTGCATTTGAGGAATTTTTTCTTAATATAATTAATGTGCGCTTTCCAGGTTAGTTTCGAGTCAAACACGACACCGAGGTATTTCACGGAGCTTGACCAGGGGATAGCTTGACCGTAGAGGGTGATTTCCTTTGGTTTTTTCTTGCTTTTGGAGAAGTAAATGGCCTCGGTTTTATCAATATTTAGTTGAACTTTTCAGGAGATGAGCCAGTTTTCAATTAGGTTGATGTGTTTTTGTAATTTCAATTTCATGTATCCGGAGGGCCGCCCTTCGCGAGGAGGGCGGTGTCGTCTGCAAAAAGGCTAGTGATGTTTTTCTCAGGCATTTGTGGAATGTCGTTAATAAAAAGAAGGAAGCATATAGGTCCCAGTTGTGAACCCTGTGGCACTCCTGAGTAGATTTGACGTGTCGTAGAAGTGTGGTCGTTGACTTGGTCAATAAATTGACGGTTGTTTAAGTAAGAGAGGAGGATGCAGATGAGGTAGTCGGGGAATTTATAGTCGATTAATTTTGAAATAAGCTCGTTGATCCAAACTTTAGCGAAGGCTTTGATGATATCGAGCAGAATGGCACCAACGGGGATTTTATTGTAAGACTTTCTGAAATAAATTCTGTGACTCGGACAAGCTGATGGGTGGTCGAAAGTTTTGGGCATGAAACCGAATTGTTGATGAATAATGGTGTTGTTTTCATCGGTGAAATTTCGCATACGTGAAAGAATAGTTGACTCGGCCATTTTACTTAGTATATTTAGGATGGAAATTGGGCGATAAGAGTCAGGTTTTGAAGGATCTTTACCATCTTTGAATATTGGGATAATTTTGGCGGTTTTACATTGGGTTGAGAAGTGTCCGTAGGTAAGCATGCTATTGAATACATGGCTAAGCATGAGAAAAATGTTCGTAGGTAGGTTTTTAATCATTTTGTTCGTAATTTTGTTGATCCCGGGAGCTTTACGGGTTTTCAGTTTCTTGGAAAATAGGGTGAGCTTGGAAGTTTTGATGAGTTGAAATAAAATAATTTTATTTCTTCGGAGGAAGTTATTGACGTTATTGTTGACGTATTGTTCAGTGGGTGGGTGGCAGATGGGGTTGTCGGTGAACTGGTTGGCCAAGTTGTCAGCAATTTCTTTTTTGGTTGTGACGGTGCATTTTTCTCCATTAGGTCCGGTCTTTTGAAGAGGTGGGATGGGCTTGAATTTTCTCTTGATTTTTGCCGCCCCACCAAAAAGACTTCTGTCTGCAGTACCAAGATATTCGATATAGGCGGTGTATGAGTTTTGAGTGTAGACTTTCATTTCTCTTCGAAGGACGGCGTTCACTCTATTGAACTGTGTCTCATCATTGGGATAACAGGATCTTTGCCAAACTCTTCTGATATGGTGTCTGCTTGTCATGAGTTTTCTTATGTGTGGTGAGTTGAATTGCTTAGGAGTGTTGTTTAGTGGTTTAGAGGAGAGTTCATGGGCCTGGGTAATGTAGTTTGTTATTTTCTGGACCGCTGCATAGATGTCATTGTCATCATTGTCATTGGATAGGGGTTTGGAAAATATTGATTCTGTGCAAGTTCTTTTTCTGTAGTTGTCCCAATTAGTTGCAATTCTTCTGTTTTTAGGGGTCATAGCGAATTTGAAATTGAAGTGGATGTTCACAGGGTTTTGATCTGATGAGAGTTCCGAAATAGAGTTGATGTTGTGAGTGTTATTAAAATTTTTAATGTTTGCAAAGTATATGGTGCTACTGCCATGCGGGGTGATGTGGGTTGGGTCTTTTGGGAATGAAATGTGGAGATTGTTGTTTTGTACAAGACGGTTAATAGATATTACAACTTTGTAGGTATTATTACAGTTCCAATTTTTGTGGTGTGCATTAAAGTCGCCAGTAATAATGATGTTATCCTGAATTTTGGAGATAGATTGAAGGTCGTATGCGACATCCTGGGGGTTGGCTCCACAAGGAACCTTTCATGCACCGATACACATTTATTTTCTATATGCAAAAAAGATATTTATACGAAAAGTTGTATTTATAAAAGATTTTTTTGCAGTTCACAAATGTAATCTAAATCCTATTTTTCGCAGGATACAAACCTTAAGTTTCATAAAGCGCGCTTTTAAGCTGTAAATATATTTAAAATTACCGAGAGTTATTTAAACTCACATGACTAATACTTTAATCTGTTTTTAGTTTACTTCAGCTATTTTATTGTATCGAAAAGATCCTAGCTTAAGCTAATCCTCTTTTTAAATCATACCTACCGACTTTTTGTTGGAGTTGAATTCGTCGTGATATAATGTTCAAAACACCATTCTAAAAAACTCGTTGATGGATTTATTTTTTAAATGGTTTCGACTAAAACGTTTCTCGGCTTTACTGTGATAAAAAAAATTTAAAATAAGAACAATGTAATACTTTTACATTCATTATTTCACTGTAAAACATATCTTGTAACGGTTCTCCGTAAAAACGGTGGTAGCAACTTCTGCCTCCTGTTATACGAAATAACGTTTCAACCTAAAGCAGTCTAAATTTACACTAAAATTGAGTAACGTTCTACCAAAAAAATGGAAGTAACCTTTCACAACAAAAATAGAGTATGGTTACACCACAAAAAAAAGTACATAACAAGAAATGAGATAAAGTAACATCAAAGCTGCCTCCAAATTTATGGTGGAACTAAACTGCTAATACTATACCATAATAACATTATACATTGAAGTGAAATTTTGAAGCGATATTATGTGCTTATTATTTTTAGCTTTATATCCAAGTCGTAGGTAATCCTAAAGCCAGGCTCGAACTCCGTTGATTAAAAGTACAACGCTTTAAAGTACAACGCAAAAGCAGTTTAGCAGTCGCTCAACCGCTTTAACAGAATTCCCAACGTTTCCACAATCCTTTGTTTCACGACATATATGATTTCACATGCGCTTGTACTATGTGGAAGAATACACTTAGCTATACAATGTTTTGCGGAACATTCCTTGCATATTTAGAGTTTAGTAAGCCAATTTCAATAGTGGTGTAATGTCGCACCCAGAAATCATGGTGACGTTATATATTTTTTTCCTATACAGTGTTTAGGTAAAAGTTAACTTGCGAAGTTAAACGGAAATTGCCATTACAGTATGCATTCTCGCGACATCGTCAATATCGTCCAAAAGTGATTTTAAGTTTGTATATTTTTTTTTAAATAAAGACCATAGAATATCTTGAAAACACATTATTTATTTATCCAAACATTCAAAGAAGTCTAAAGAAAATTCTCATGAATATATTTACATTTGCGCTAGTAGTTAAAGCAAATAATCCATATCTCATTTTATAGAGTTCTTGATAATTGTATGTTGCATTCTTTATCTTTTAATCTTGAATATTTAAAATTAAGCCATAATAGTTTTACATATAAAGCATTATCTTCGTTTGAATATTACAACTGAAGGATACATAATGGAAGAAAAAGGCAATTTGTAAAAAGAAATACTAAGATTGGTTGAGGTGATTGAACTCTTCGCTCCATCTATAGATGCGACATGCCGTAGATACTTCTGTGATAGTAAATTCATATTGAGAACGGTTTTTGTTTGGTGAGAGTGTGTATTATATAGTGGACTTCGCAATTCTAACATGTGGTAAGTGATAACATACAAGAATTGTAACATGTAGTAGCAAACATGTAGTAAGTAAAAGTATGTAATGGGATATAATACCTCATAATGAACGGTAACAATAGCATAGGCTTATTACCATATAGAAGATTAAATCGTAAGCATACTTCAATCTTGGATTTATATTTTTTTACTCTATGGAGAGAATGAGCATTTATTTGCTAGTTGTTTTATAAAAAGGTTCTTGAAAAAACTGATGTTGTTTCATTGTAACAATTCAATTGCAAGTGCAAACGTTCCTCCAAAGAAAAAGAGTTAAAAAGGGAGGCTTAGGATAAAATAAATTCGTTTTATCTTCCAATTTGAGCAGTTGAGATGTAACGTATAAAATCAGAAAGCCAAACGGAATACACTTTCAGGTTTACATATTCAATTTAGAGAATCTAGGGAAAGGCGGGATCGATTCATGCATTATTCAGTGTGTAGAAAATAGGTTTAATCTTAAAAGAAAGCGCTTCAACCACAATGTGTTAACCAAATTTAATACAGTTGTAACTGTCAGGTAATTCCGAGCAAATACACGAATTTGACGAATACACGAACAAAGCACAGCAATTTAAGCAAAATATATGAATGGTCTAATTGTAAAACTCAGTTTCTAAAGTATAACTAAGATAGGTTCCGTTTCGTTCTTTGGGGATTTCGTCCAATTGAATTTACGATCATCAAAAGCCACCAATTAACATACCGGTCACTATATCTGAATTATATTTTGGCTACTAGACCCTTCAAATATTTGTGAAACTTAAATGTTAAGTATAATACACTAATTTTCAGCCAGATATACTAATTTCATGTAAAGTCTGATTAAAAAAACTAATAGAGGCTTACGCAGAAGGAAAGCCAAATTAGTTAGCGTTGATTGTAGCTGAAGTGTTGAAGTGTCCCTTGACAAGAGCTCAAAATTAACTGCTTGCATTAGCTGCGTCAACACTTTTAAATGAAGCTAATATTAGGCAGCTGGGAAGCATTACAGAATAACAGTAACACGCCATACCATATAGTCTTATCTCGATGTCTACTCTCTATGATAATGTCAAAAAGAGGTGTAAAAGATGCCGAAATGATTTCGAACGATATTTATTTGTGGCGAGAAATTTTTTATTAAAGCAAGTGTGTTAAATAGTATTGATGCTATACTATATTACTAATTTTTGATAGAAATTGTAGTTACATATGTGTCAAACTAATGTAGAGGGTGTTTGGCTTGATTTGAACATGTGAAAGTAGTATAGGCTATAATGGCATTCCGTATAAGGGAAATTGGTTTGAGTATAAAACTTTTTTTCTTACAAACACGTTTTAGGTTCATAATTGTATTCGTCTCTTATGTTTTAAAAATAAGAAAATCTAATGTGTATATTACTTCGGGTTTTCTTAGAAAAGCAATGCATACGTTGCTATTGAAAGTTAGATGAATCTCAGGCAGACGTCATATATGCTTTAGTTACTAAAGTTTTCTTTTGAGAAAAGTGTTTGATGTTGGACTATTTTAAACAAATTACACTAACTTGAGAGAAATATTACTTGAAAGTAAATATATGAAGCCATCAATTTAGTCTGGCGATATGGTAAGAGGAATATCACTAGTACTTTATAATTTCAAATTTTTAATTTAAATTTCGTGGCATTTCAATGTATATATAACCGATACCGGGGCAAACTATTTTCACCATTCAATGGAGAATTATGCAAATGATTATAACATGAACATAAAATTGTTTGATATTGAAAAAATTTATAAGTAATTTTGGTCGGTTAACTTAGTAAGGTCTTAGTAGTCAGTTAACTAGTAATTTTTTATTACTAACTTTGTACAAGATATGATTTTCTTTCATGTGAAGTTCTTAATTACCGTATTTTTTATATAGCTATATACAGTAGAACTCTACGTATGCGAATCAATTAGGACTAAAAACTATTCAGTAAATTGGATATTAGGAAAATGGAATTCGGTCGGATCAAAAGACTTCAACCAGTTATATATCTGCAATTGAACACGGTGTCTTATCCCAATTATAGCCAGGGTTGTCAGACTTTTAAAATTTTAGCTATTTTGGCAATTTTTAGATAACAGGCGCTAATAAAAATTTAAATCATCAGCCAAAAATTTAGCTAATTTGTAAAATACATCAAAACCCTATTTTTGTTTAATTTTTAATATTTTTAGCGTCTTGTTTAGTTTTTTGGTTTGAATAATAGTATTATATATATATAGTTTATAAATTATATTATATATTATAAAATATATTTTAATTTATTTATAAAGACTATGTATATATAAAACACACAGAAAGGACCGAGACAATTACACAATTGTTATATAATTTTATTCTTCATCATACAAACCTTTATGCTTCTAAAACTATAATATATTTTTGAAGTTTTCACAATATTATGGGGTTTTTTTTAATTGCCCACTACTCTCCAGGTTTTCTAATGTACATCACAAAATGAAATAAATTCATTATTTTTTAATCGGTTGTAAAAAGTTCGTGATAAAAATACTAATGAACGTGTTTTACTACAAAATCTTGTCTAATTTTAAACATGTTTTTCGTAATAAAGTACATTTTAATTGCACATTATAAATTAAAAATAAACAGAAATTAATAATCCCCTTTTAACCTAAATACTTTTTCCCCGTACGATACATTTATTTAATAGCGATTATTAGGCGCTCATTGTGTGTTTGCTTAATAATTTCTAATCCTCTAATTATGTTTTTCTATTGCTAATGGAAATATTTGAAGGAGTAATTATTTATGTCACAAAAACATTTTAATAAGTTTCAGAGCAAAGAATTTGTATGGTTGTTATTATAGTAAAAATTGTGACACACATGACTTG
Organism: Oedothorax gibbosus; assembly: GCA_019343175.1. Classification (NCBI taxonomy): domain Eukaryota; kingdom Metazoa; phylum Arthropoda; class Arachnida; order Araneae; family Linyphiidae; genus Oedothorax; species Oedothorax gibbosus. The sequence goes on from JAFNEN010000223.1 coordinate 322,353, forward strand.
TTCGTAATCCTTTTAATAAATGATAGAAATCAAAAAAAAATTGTTGAATTAAATAAAAAATAATTAGGGGGAACCAGGGACATATGACCCAACTTGTAGTTTTTGGCTTGTAACTTTTAAAAAACACTATATATGGATGTGCAAATGCAGTTAATTTATGCTTTAATAAGTATTACACAATATATATATATATATATATATATATATATATATATATATATATATATATATATATATTATATATATATATATATATATATATATATATATATATATATATATATATATATATATATATATATATATATATATATATATATATATATATATATATATATATAATATATATATATATATATATATATATATATATATATATATATATATATATATATATATATATATATATATATATATATATATATATATATATATTATAATATATATATATATTATATATTATTAATTAGATAAATTAACTGCATATATGCAATTAATATATATATATATTATATTATATATATTAGTATTTTTCTGTAGTATTAACTGCAATAGCAGTAAAATATAAATATTTAAAACTTTAGTTTTGGGTCATGTATCCCAATGCATAGGGATACATGACCCACCCATTAGGGATACGTGACCCAACCCAAAAATTTGGTTGTAAGACTTAAAATTATCAAAAACATTTTACCTAATAACAAAACTAATATCATATTATAAAGTTATATAGATTTTATAGTATTTTCAGACAAAATTATTACGTTTTATTTTTATCACATTAATTGTGCTTATACTAACGAAATAATCAAATCTAAAAGTAAATTCTGGTCGAAATACAAAACTGGGGCTTCTTTTATTTGGCAGAGAAAACACAGGTGGTTGAAGAATCGCTACTATTTAATCAATATCAACTTGAGATGTATTGTCCATTTCAGGCCATTTAAAACATTTTCCATCGATTCTTTATGCATATTGAATTGTATAAGCTAGTTAAAAAAATTCCCTTGTACCTTCCCAACAACCCTTATACTCCATTAAGAACCCAATCATTTACTTTTGGCACTCCCGTGATTTTAAAAAAATTTACTTGGACTACTTTTGTGTTGTTTACTTGGGTCACATATCCCCATTAGCTTAGGTCAATTATCCCTAGTTGCACTTTTTTGTTAACCCCAAAACAAAGTCATTTGCAAATAATTACATTAGCACTGTTATGCACGTAACTGTAGCTAATAGCATGAACTAAACAAGTAACTAATTGAAAAAATATTTCCTTTAAACCAAAAAATGTAGACCGAAAAACCTTACGGTCTCAAAAATTTAATCTCAGTGCATGAAAACGTATTTCTTCGCATAACTGAACACATACGCAATGATTCAGCTCGTTTTTTTCACCAAGTGATCAGCTGGCTGAAAGGAATAAAGTGATGCCACTTTCAACTCACAAAACTTTTCCATTGCTAAGAAAAAGGCATTGGGTCATGTATCCTTATGGGTCAAATGTCCCTAGTTCCCCCTACGTAATTTTTCGAACTAAACTAAAAAATGAAAATTGTTCGTTTTTATGGTGTAGAAAGGTATAAAAAGTTTAAAATTTGCTGTTAATTTAAGCTTTTTAAAACATCCATGCTCCAATAGAAAAGGGGCATTTGTCAAATATTACAATATTAAACAACGACAATTTTTTTAAGAAGAGTGCAGATACAATTTAATGGAAAATTGTTTTCAAATTCAAAGAGAGACAATTCTGTCAGTGCACGTTCCAAGCCCATTGATTAAATTTTTTTGGTGATAGCTCTTCCGACAGGCTGTCTTTACTTGCATTCCGTAGTTGAAAATTTCCTTTCCGGAATACAATAATAAACATCCTAAAACTCGCTTTTTGTGAACAATAAACATGAATATGGTGATAAATTATTTTTATTATACATGGAATCTTTCATTATTTACGTTTGCTTTACTTTTTGTTTTATGGAAATATGATAGAACTTGGAACTATTCTACTTAATTCATATTTTGACTAAAACGGTGGTTTTTAAGAATGCAGTTCTTTTTTTTTATCGCAATTTACATTTTAAGTGTATGTGCACTATTTATTTGTAATTATTTTTATAAGTAAGAATTTTTTTTCAAATAAAGAGACGATTTTATTTGTTACACTTTTTCTATAGTTTTGAAAACGGCATTGTTATATTCTTGTTTGCAAAAAAGAAAAGATTTTTCAATTATTTTTAAATGTGTGAAATAATATAAAGCACATTTGCAATTCAATGTATTCATAAATAATTTGGTATAACAAACTTTTTTTTTGTATTTTTGAAAATATTGTGTTGAATAAAGAAATTAATAAAAATAATTTAGAAATATTTGTTCACTATTTTAATCTTATTGTATAACCACTAGACTATTCAAATTTAAACTCAAATCTTTAATTTTAAACTTTTAATTGGCAAATTTACAATAAAAATGCGGTTTAATCTGTTTTAATGAAAATTAATAAAAATTTCTTTAAATTGCTAGAAGAATATTTTATAACCTTTTAAAAATCGTAAAAAGATACGTTGCAATGACCTTTATATGAAATTCTTATTTTAATGGCATTCAAACTCCAAAAATGTCATACAAATACCGTATAGTAATACTATCTGTTGCATCTTTAACAAATATTAATAAAAGTTTCGTTTTTTAGTAAATCATAGATAAAGATCTATCCGCAATTATTGGATAAATTAACGAATCAAAAAAGAATAGTCTTAAAATATCGATACATAAATTACAGTAGAATATAGTTTTATTAAAAAAAACATATGTGGCCCAAATATTTCTCAAAAAATAGCTCATTTTGATATTCCAGTATACATAGTATTATTTAAGTGTATACCCGTAGCAAAATAATACTTTCATATTTTAAATAATAAAACAGGTATATTTTATTGTAAGATTTCCATCCATTTGTTAAGAACTTTTCTAAAATAAAACTTCCAATCATATTTTGCATAGGCTTATGTGTCAAAACAAATTACATTAGAAGTTACTCATGAAAAATAAATTCATTTTACTTCGTATTCAACTGCATAAAAAAATTGATACCCTCAGAAGCAAACTCCATTAACAGTTTCCGAGAAAAATAAATTGACAGGCGGCACTTTAAATTCACTAAATATGCGAAAATTACTTTCCATTTTGAAATATTTTCTTCTGAATATCTTCTTTGTATTTTATTTATTTTTAATAAACATTTCTTATCGATTCAAAGATTTTGAAACCTAAATTTTAACATTTATTTTTGCAATGAGTACTTTTTGCACTTTTATTTTTTACAAGTTTCAGTAACACATTTCAAAATTGTACTTTCGGTTATAGGTGGGAATACACCATTGGCTTACTTATGCAGTGGGAACGAAAAGTTGTCATGCACCTGGAATCTTTTATATGTTATGCCCTAAGAAGTACGTAATTTTTTTGTTTATTATACCGTGGATTGTAATTTACTGCGTTCATTTGAGTATCAATGGGAATAGTTAGGAACCACTCATAGCAATAAAATAGTGAAATCCATTCAAATCCCCTAACAAAATTTCCAACTTGCTATGATTAATCTTTTTCTAATTTTTTATAATTTAAAAATTATGAAGATATAAGGTCATTGTTGAAGAAACGATAAAAATAATTTTTTTAACTCATAAACTTCAAAAGTTTGACTTAACGTTTTTGGTTTTACGAAACTTTCAAACAATTTTTAAATATAAGGAAATGTGTAAATTAATCGAACAAAATTAATAATCTATAAAATGATTATTTATCAAAGCAAAGTTTTTGTGGCACATTTGTGTAATGACCAATACTTTGGAAGATTAGTGTGATAAATTAACGAATCAAAAAAGAATAGTCTTAAAATATCGATACATAAATTACAGTAGAATATAGTTTTATTAAAAAAAACATATGTGGCCCAAATATTTCTCAAAAAATAGCTCATTTTGATATTCCAGTATACATAGTATTCCATATACATAGTACATTGTTGTTAAAAATTATAGTTCTTAATTTAAAGAATAGTGTTCTTTTTTTAGAATATTCTTGGCATATAATATATTCGAATATATCATCTCAAATTTATTAACAAACGTTTTGTTATTTATTTTTGAAAACTGTTGAGAAAAGAGGTCTTCTATTCGGTCTCGAACCCAACATAAGGGGATTTACCTAAGCTAGTGGCATTATCCAACTTATTCATCCCATCCCCGGTGGCGAGTGGGTGTATAAGCTATTTCAAATTGTTGAATTTTAAGAACATGATCTCAAATTTTAGACTTTAAAGTATTTCTTTTTTTTAGAATATTGTTCTCAGAATAAAATGAGAACGTCCGGAAACAAATTTTTGATAGTTTCATTTTTAAAAGTGTAAGCAATTCATTGATATCAAATGTTCCGTTGCTCTCTTTCAATAGCTTTACAATTGCTCATTTTCTAACAAATGTTATTTTTAAAACAAAAAGTTTTTTTTTAATTTTTAGTTTGTTTCTAAACTTTCGAACAAGACCATTTAAATGTTCCCTAAACAATGATATCTACATTCTTTTACATAGTCATTATAACAGAAACAAGGCTTTATCTAATTAAACTTTAAGACATTGCACTTTCTTTCCTTAGCTACCTGAATAATTTGTTGTCCCATTCGTGCAAGCGTATAAACTTAAGAGACAGAGCCACAGGAACGACACAGTGCTTTTTCTGTCCACGCCAGAATAGAAAAGGTAGCTTAGATCACGAGATGACAGGTTGCTAGGCAACGAAAATGCAATTCCCCGTCACGCTTCCAACGTATGTCTTCAGAATAGGAGCAGAGGTTCGACCTGAGCTGGGAAGAGAGAGTAAATGTTTAAAGACGCAATCATAGAGTGTGAATATGTTAAACTGACTCTCAAGACACGAATTGAAAACACTGTGGGATAGCGTATTTGTTGCTTGAGTGAATTGGTACATTTTAATAAGGCTGTTTTGAATTGGGTATAAAAGACATATGCAAATGCGATTTTTTTTGTGTTATTATTAAAATGAAATGCATCTTTGTACTCTGTTTTGTAAGCACGTCGCCAAAAAATAATACTTGAAGGGAATTGGTGTTGCACCGATGTTTGAGTTTGTGTTTCCAAGTTCTTTTAGGGAAAATTGTGATTACACAGTTCATTTAAATTGAATGGTTGTTTGCTAGAAGGGCAGTATTTTAATAATATATGCATAAGAATACAAGTTTCTAAAGGATGAACTACTTGGGTTATAGATTCATGCTTACAGTTGCGCATTTTGAGGAAAGTCAAAGAGGAGAGGAAATTATGATTTCGTACATGGACTTTGATAAGAGCACTTAATAAGAGCCAAGCGCTGACGATACAAACACGAAACATATATTTTAACATTAAATTAAATAATTTTAAATTGCAGAAATAAATTGATTTTAATACGAACTATGGGAGATAATATCAATTGTAATCTGTGCAAACTAAGCAAACAAAATTATGTTTATGTAACTCATGGTGTACATTTTACAAAATAGCTTGCTTTAGAGAGAAAATTTTGCATAGAGGTTTTTTCCCTTTTTGTTGCTCAAATGGAAAATCTTAAAATACCCAGAAAAAATTCTGTTTTGGCAAAATAATTCACATTCTTCTTTGTAGTTGAACTAAATCAATGAAAAATTTCGTGTAGTTCAAAATTTCACTTAATGACTGCCAACATTTCAAAACAAATTCTTTATCTCAAGAAGACTTTATTGTATTTTCATTGCAATTTATAGCGTCAAATGTCTTTAATACAATCCAATTTTTTCAAACAAATAATAATATTTCAAATCGTTGTAAACAGTATTAAGAAAAAACATTTATATTAGTCTGGAGTTCAAATTTTATTAGAATTACAAAAAATGTCAAAACATTTTATTAACATAGTTTTTATTATAAGCTTAAAAATATAGTTTATATAAAAAAAAATTACAATTTATTATTTTTTTATTTATTTACAGTCTAATAAATGCACCACTGAATTGCTTTTAACTTCATATAGCTATACTTATTTCTTCTATTCTTTCGCTTTCCATGATATATAAAAACAATTAGGTTTGTAACAGAATCAGTAACGTAGATCGCTTTTGCACAAAATTTGCAATTAATTGATTTTTTAAATACCATTTAAACATACAAAAAAGACTTTATCAAATGAATAAATAGTATTAAATGACCTTATTCATAAATAAATGTTTGAATAAAAATTTAAAAAAATACTTTTGCTCTTAAAATAAAACAAAGTACTAGAACTCATTCTATCTCTTTATAAACAAATAATAATGCAAAATATCAAAGAATCCTATTTTGATGCATAAAATGACGTCATTCAAAACAGGCTTTAGCACAAAAAATATATTTCTTATTTTAAATAAATTAATTCTCGTATGAATATTGAGTGGCAATGGTGGTTTAAAAGGTCGTGTAATGTTTTAAAATGGGAATTAAATTGTGTAGTTCTTTTATGAATTAAAGTACTTCAAATTTGAACTGTGATTACCAATGACTTCTAGTTTCGATCCACTGATTTTTTTAATTTGTCATACTTGTCTGTAGCATTTGTAGTTTAGGCTATAAAAGTGTGTGACGGATGGACGGACATAGCCTTTATAAAAGCTTCAACTTTGTACGTTATAAGCGCAGCATGGAAGCTAAAAACTATTGGAATAAAATTATTTTATGTTTAGAAAAACGTGGAAAATTTTAAATCGTTTGATGATTTATTTATGCAAAAACTGAAACTGTTTGTTTATTGAAAAACTGAAATTGTTAGATACTAAAACTTTTGTGGCCCCAAAAATAAAAAATTAGTGAATTGTTTAGAGAACAACTTCTCATCATTTTAAATAAACCTTTTTTATATTTAAGTAGTCACTTAAGTTATGATAGATAAGTAACATTTATACAAAATCTTAAAATATTTATAATCTTTTTAAAAATTTATAAACCTAACTTTTTTCTATGTTCACTTAAGGTATCCACTACGTTAAAATACTCGTTTTGCCCAAAAAGCTGACCGAAAGAAAATAGCTCTAAAACTTAGACTTTAAATAGATGTGACTTAATAAAGTAGAAGTTTTATACTATTTTTTGTATATATAAAAAGGTAATTCTTGAAAACTTCCTACACCTTAAATTTAAAATGTACGATAAAAAAAAATTAATTTAAAATAACGATTTTTAAAAATTGTAACTTTTCCAGATTTTTTTTTGTTGCAAAAATCCATTTCTCATAAGTTGAACAGATACTTTAAAACCCTTTTTGAAGCCTATTTACCAAACTGTTTGACATCCTGGGAAGAAGGATATTAAGGTTTTAATTGTAAGTTTATTATTTTTAGTTGTTTTTCTTCATAGTAACAATTTTAAAAATATGCAATTGTTTACTAAAAATATGATTTTTGTGTTTCAACTACCTATTAATATTCTTCTCAATTTTCAAAATATCCCTTAGAATTCGGTTGACTGGGTCTCACGAAAGGATTATAAATCTATACGAAATGATTTTTAAATACCAGTTAAACATACAAAACAGACTTTATCAAAATGAATAAATAGTATTAATGACATTATTCATAAATAAATGTTAGAATAAAAATATTGATAGGGATTACTGGGATTCGGGGGACTTCGGTTGTAATAAAAGGAAATTTAAATATTGTAAGTAGTTTTTTATGATATGAGGTTTTGAAAAATTGCATTTTTCGTACATTTATGAACAAAATAGCTCACAAATTATTGAAAAATTCTGTATGCTAGATTATTCACTTTTTCTGTGTACAGTACTTACATTAGAGCAGAAAATCTATTTCAATGATTCATAACTAACGTTTTTAAAAATAATGACCTTTAACATAGGCATGTAGGATTTTTTTTAATTATAACTTTTGAATTTGTTCTATTTTTTTAACTAGAATTTTTGCAATGGTAAGTTTAATAAATATTCTAGTGGTTTTTTTTCTTGCTTCGTAAATAAAAGCATTATTCCTCATGGAAAATTTCTATGTATTATTTATTATTTGTTATTCTAACATTAAAAACAGGCTTAGGTAGTTTGAAACGGGAAAGATCATATAAATATCCAAAATTTTCTTTAATTTTTCTTCCATTCATTCTACATTTTTTTAGCAGCACTACCTCAAGAGCAAATTGTTACTATTTCATTAAAAATTTAATACTTTATACATATACTTAAATTATTTTAAGATACAGAATTTTTTATGTAAATGGTAATAAAAATCCTTTCGTTAAATAAATTGTATTTACACTCTGCCGTATTTTTACAGTTGTCCGAAAAATAATTGTGAAGTTTCTTTTTCTTGTAGGAGCAAATGGAATTTATGTACAGCACGACATGCGTTACTTACTTTTAAAAACATTAAAACATTCAATGATACAAGCAAGAAGGCCAAATAGTAATTTAAATTTCATTTTTATACTTATTAACCAAAAAAATATATATTTAAATTATGTATCGGTTGTAAAATGTCATAAAATATACCTCAATACTCAACATTTAAAACTTATATTAACTTTTAAATTTTATATATTTTAATATCAGATGGTTTTAAGAGACATACACTGCGATTCTGCGTCAAAATTGATGTATTTTTAGAAATATGCTTTTAGTATGATGTTTGCGGGATTACATCGTGATTACTTTTCCGTTGCAATCTTCTGTCTGTAAAATTAATCAAACTTCATTTTAATCAAAACAACTTTTAATTCGCAGACATTTCTCTTGTCTAAAGAAAATCTTTTATATATTGTAATTTAGAGTATCAATTAAATCGAAGTTAATAATTAATCGATAATTAATCGAATAATAATCACGATTTTAAAAAATCAAATATTATATGTCTGTGTTTATTGTATATCACGCATATTATCTTTTATTTGTACTCACCGATACATTTAATTAAAACGACACAATTAAAAACCTTGTAACATTTATAAAGGATGAAACAGATTACTGAAATTCATTACTTCTTTGAACTCTCATGCAGCAAAAGACATTATATGTTATCGCAAATTTGATTAGTAAAAGATTTGAAACTTAATTTTATCATCATTGAATGTCTAAACTTATTGTAGATAAAATATTCGAGCATAAAAAGATAAACTATCTCAATATTCCTTTTTCTTAAGTTAAGGTCTATTTTGAGATGGAATATGCAACAAAATTCTACGCAATTCATGTTTTTATTGCAAACAGCAACTACTTAATATCTTTTTACATTTTATCTATAATTCATAAATATTTTCAGGTCATTACCGATGAATAAAATCTGGACAATGCAGTGAAATATTTTATTTGCTGATGAAATACAAAATTTAATTGCCTGTAAAAATTTTACTTGATTAATTTTAAAAAGAGCAATGAGTAGGTAAATTAATGCTTCTGAATTAAATTAAAATTTGTGGATAAATAGATTATAATTTTGTTAACTGGGAAATCGTATTTATTTATCATTTAAATGATAAGCTAAATAAAAAACAATCTTTACACTATAAACGGGAATTAGCTTTTCAAAATATTGTAACACCAAATAAGGAATTTAAAATTAATTACAATGACAAACCATCATTTTAAGGTATCCAAAATAAAATATATATTAACAATAATTTTAATTAAAGCTTGTCATCCTTTTGTCAATTGCTGAGATGCATTTGTCACAAATGTTATTTTTCTTTCTCGAAACATTATTTTCAGTGTATTTCGACGTTCCTAGCTTGATAATTTCTGTTTGTTTCAATGTGCCTCATTTAAAAGCATTATTTATTGGGATATTTTTCAACACTTTAAGTGAATAAAAATTTCATGGTAATTTCAGTTTAGAAATTTAGCAGTTTCCCTTTATACTTTTAAATTAACTTTGAATATTATTTGTCAATTGTAATAGCTTTACCTGTTATTTAATGTGTTCAAATAAGTATTTTTTTAAAGAATTTATGCGTTTAAAACTTTTACTATTTGCTGAGTTGTAATTATATACTTAACTTTTGTAATAAAATAATAAATAACTTTCAATTTAATAATTTAAACTTATTAAAACAGTTATCTAATATGTTATGGCTCGTTATCAACATACGATGGAATAAATTTTAATACTTTCAAGAGACCTATGTAATTTAATCCATTCAACTGAGCATATATTGCCTCAATTTAATTAAATACATAAGGATTTTCTAAACTCTAATTATCACTAGAAACTATTGAGGAATTATGCAACATAAATAATTTAATGATAGTTAATGCCTAAAATCATTGTGGAATTTTTTTTATGCTATATAGAAGTGTAGTTATAGAATGTCCTTTCAAAGTTAGTTTATAATTTGTTTTTTAAAACGACAAAAGAAAGAGTTATTAAATTGTGCTGAACACGCATATTTAAAGTAATAACAACTACATTTTGTGTTTGGGCATGGAATGGGGTAACTTTGGATCAAGAAAAACACAATAGTTCTTCACGAATTTATTTTTCTCTTAACTCAAGGCAGAGTTTCCACTAATTTAAAAAGTCAAGTAAAATCCATTTTTAAGAGTGTATTTAATGAGAATTTATTTTAAATTGAAAAATCTTCGGCCAAATTTACCCCATTCACTTATAAGTTAAATTAAAGATTTTTAGAATTGTTGTCAATTATCTTTTCTGCTTGTGAATTAACGCAACTATGACCGTGACGGTATAATCTCGCATTTGCCGCAGGATATAAACATTGTCAAATCTTACAGACACGTCGGGCTATTAATCTCGCCCTTGGCCTATTTAGACCGTACTATCCTAGCATATGATTCAAACACTATCATTTGCATGAATTTAATGAACTCTCATGTGATAGTTATTATACCTATCACGTACTGTTTACGTGCAAGTAGTCAAATACAGTAAACTATTATTGTACCTAAGTTGAGCTAACGATTTACATACTTAAATGCTACTGAATTACAACATTGTGTGTGAGATTAATTTTATAATGTAAAATATTACTATTAAAGTATGTATATAAGTAATAAGATAGCTTCGTTGGTAAATTGGGACATCTTTCAGTGCTGAATAGAATTAATTAAGTTTCAACATATTCGCTTTCGAAAATAAAGTATGATGACTTACGTAAAATAAAATTTTGAATAAATTGAATTTAACTTTTCCATTATCGATAAAAAATTGAAAAATCTTATAAGAAAAAACAATATCAAAACAAATTATATCCTAATGATGTTGAAACCCAAACTGTAAGAAGAGATTTCAAAGACATCCACATCCAATTTTCGTCTAATTGGTATAAGCTTTCTAAGCTCTCACCATTTCAAAGAACAATTGAGCAACCATGTTTTTGCAAAACTTATTCTCAGAAAAATAGATATACCTTTTTTTTGCGAAACTAATTTTCAGAAGAGTAGATCTTACTTGCCGGCATCATTGTATACCACTGTACTGTTGTATAAAACGGAGCAATATTTTTATTGTAAAATAATAATGAATTACTTGCAAATGAGGAAAATGCAAACTTGATATTAATCAATAATGCTTTATACAATCATTTTTTTTAATTCAGTCATCATATCTTTGTTTTGCTTTATATCAATAAAATGTGCCAGAATTTTTCTAAAATCATTGGATTTTTTTTATATTTCTTGTACTTTGTGCTTTGTGAAAAAAAATCAAAGGATTAACGCAAATTTCAATTTAAAGATTGAGGATTATCTATGAAAAGAATTTGGGATAATTTAGATTTAAGATTAATATTTTTCCTGTTTACTCACTAAATCGTAAACGCATTCTTAAAACAAACATTACTGGGCAATTCTGTTTTGTTCCTTATTTCCAATTATAAAATGTTAATTCACATTTTAACTTATGTTAATTAAAGAGCTTAGTGAAAGAACGTTCTAAGTGACAAAAAGGTGAAAACAAGAAAATGAGCTTTTCTTAGATTTCGACAAGAAATGAGCTTTTTTTATGACAGTTTTTCGTTTACATTTAAATCCGTTGAAACGGTGCTTGATGAAAAACGGTGCTTCGGTGAAAAATCTATTTAATGTAAAGTTTATGAAAAAGGGGAACTTTTTTATCTTCAAAGGAGAGAATAATATGTTCAACGACCATACATCCCAATTTTTTAAAAAATGTCACTTAGCATGTTCTTCCACTAAGCTCTTCAATCGTGACTAGAACAATGAAGTAGGAGACTTACCGCCATCACTACTTTACCGAAAAAATACCTGAATATTTCTCAATAATTATTCATTACCGGAATAATAAACTTTCCAAACTATTCTTGAAATCCAAACCCTGTTTCAAAATAATTACCGTTTTATTTTTTAATTTCTTGAAAAGATCCATATCTTTCGTTCTCTATAATTGATGTCGCAATTTAGGTTCTTTTGTACTTGTTGAAAGCGAATCTTTACCGACAGTTTGTGACGTCGAAAGGTTGCATTGTAATGCATTAATGAGTAGCCATGGTTACCCGTTATTACAAATGAATCTAAAGTCAAGAACTTGATCACAAGTAGTATTGAAAGTCCGTAATTAGTAATAGGTTATTAAAGGACAAAATGTGCTAACCCATTCTGAACTCTTCAAAAACCGAAAGATATTTTGTGCTTTTTGTTTTAATGGGAATTTTCTTATTTTTTATTTTTGAAGCTTAAATGTATTATTTAATTAATAAATTTAATTTAAAACTTGTAAAAAAGTGAGAAGTCATTTTTTACAGAAAAAAACTAAAAGCATACATACTTAAGTAAAAAAACTATTGCTTGCAAAATTTTAAAAACGAATTTTCTACTGTTTAAAATTTGTGCATCCAATTATAATCCAGAGTTATGAAAAAAACTTAAATAATCCTCTAGTTATGATTTCAGTTATAATAGATAATTTGATAACTTGATACGAATAATAGCATAGAGAGAAAATATGCTTTTTTTATGTTTAATTTTGGGTCACTTTCATGCCTGAATGAATTGCCTCAAATCAAGCATGATCGGGATTATAAGATCAAATTAATTCATTGCCTGGCAGCACAATTTTTTATTAACTTCCGCTCTGATAATTCGACATTGTTTAAATAAAAATAATTTAGAAGCATATAATAGTATTTTTCCTTAGTGATAAACTAAAGGTAAAATGAGTGCTTTACAATTTCGCCGAGCTGCATCGTTATTACTCGAATTGCCAAGGGAACTATGAACAATGTTTTTATTCTACAATTTAAAAAGGCTATTATTAATTTAAATGAATTTAACTAAACGGTAGAAAAATTTCAGAGAAAACTATATATTTGCAGAAAAATACTGCTATTTTCTTTAAACATTTTTTTTTCTGGAAAAATATGCTGTTTTGTTTTTCTTTTCAATCGCGTAAATCGTAGTAGACTTCAACCGAACTAGCATTTTGTCTTTATTGAAACATATGTAGAAATAGCTTAGTTGGGAGAGCATCGGACTGGCGATCTAAATTCAGTGCTTCGAGCCCAGATTTTACAGTTTATTATTCCTTGGTAGAATCGTGGTCAGAATCCCTGCCTGTCACTTGAGTGACCGGGGGTTCGTTTTCCCACTGAGAGATTTAAAATTCGGTTTTTCTTAACAATCTGTCTGTTTAATACAGCTTTTGCAATAAAATTACAAATTGTTTGTATAAAATAAAAAGATTTTCTCGATGAATTATACGGTATATTTCTAGTATACTAGCTGACAGTTTTTCTGCAATAACAATTGATAATTACACTGCAAAAAGCCTGTTTCATATAATATGTGTATTTCAATCATTCACTAGTTAGTATGAAGAAAGGAATGCTTAATTTTTGTTTAGAAAATACCTCAACCAACCCTAGTGAAAGGAGTATTACATGCAATTGCTTCTATAAGAAGGCTAACATAATATAAAATACTATTTTCCACCTTTAAATCATTTACTTTAATTTTTTATCGTTAAATTAAACAGGAAAATTAATGAACTTTATTTCTTTTACAAATAAAAATGTAGAACATTTTGTCAAATAGGCAAATTTTTAGTATTGATTTAAAAAAAACATGCAACTACATATTAAGTATTTCAACTTTTTTTAATTGGAACTTTTCAGAAAATTACGTGGGGAATTAAGTGTGCTATTTATAATTTAATTGAACTTAATTGCAACCAAACAATCCGAAAACTTCGTCCATTATCCTTTTTGTAATCTCTACACTAATTGATAGTTCTCCTTTACTAATTGATCATGGTCAAAAAAAAATTCGCCTAAGTACAAAGCCTTTTTACTTACATCTGATTTAAAACTAGAACAAAATACTATTTAATACAACAATAAGCTTCAATTAATGAAATATCTTTTATCGGACTACACTGATTTCAATCTTAAGGCTGGGGATAGACGTGGGTCTCGAAACCAAAGTGCCTCTGTGTTAATATCCAATGAAAAAATAATTTTCTAAGCCACACATTCATCCGGTTGGGTTGAATATTTTTACAAATGGTTTTTATATGATTAATGTAGCTGACTTATAGGGCTCTATAATCCCACTTTTTAAAATTGGTCCGAATACTTTTTTCTAATTTTCAATAAATAATTTTACAACAAACTATTCGAATTTCAAAAAGTGGGTTAACAGAGCCCTATAAGTCCAGCTACATTTATCAAATAAAAAACAGTTTTTAAGAAGATTAATTCAGCCGGAGAAATGTGGCTTACATAATTTTTCCCCATTGAATTAACACAGAATGTTCATGCAGGTTTGCCCCACGTCTATATTCCCTCAAATTTGTCTCTCACATTTTTTTAAACAGTAGATAGTACAGTATTTTCCATACTATGATGCCTAAAAACCAAACAAAGCCAGTCTTTTCAAGATTCTATTCAAGTTTCTTCTTTCTAAAGGGATTTGTTTTCCCCTCCCTTCCCCTACAAGAAAGTATTAGGTAGGAAAGGTAAGAATATTGTTGTAAGCATGAAATAATTTCCAGACTCAGTACTTTGTTCATTCGATACTCTTAGCCAAATTGTTCAGATTTATATCGCTTCGTTGCATATGGTTTGACAAATGTATAAATGACTGTATCGCTAGCTCTGAAACAATTTTGTCCCAGATAAAAGTAAGAATTTCTGAAAAAACGAAACTGTTACTTTATCATCTCATCCGTCTTCATTAAAGGGATACGGTACTCAAAACATTATTTCTAGAAATAATAATATAAACTTGTTAATTATAGTGGTTTTATATAATTTTCACTCTAAATAAACATTTTCTAGCAATAAAAACAAATATTTACAAGGAGTTTTTCAAAGTCAAAATTCTGAACTTTTTTTAAACGCTACTCCTCTTTCAATTTTGGGAATAACTCTACCAAACTTTTATAGTTTGTTTCAGTACTATTTGTTCAAGAACTGTGCATGGATTTTAAAATATGAGCTACAGATAAAAAGTAACATGCATTTATACTGAAAGTCACAAAAAATTACAAATTATTGAATTCAACATTTAAAAAAAACTATACATAGTAGACCGTATTCCATGCACAATTTTGTGCACCATATATATATATAAGAACACAGGTTAAAAATTTCAAAATTCTAACTTAATTTGCAAAAACGCCTTAGGGATTTATTAAACACAAGAATTGAAAAACGCGAAACCGAGAACAAAGGTTGGAAGCAGACGAAATACGTATTCAAACTTATAGGAATGACAATGACTCCGGAAAATATTTAATAACTTTTTTTCTACAAAAGATATAATTATGAAACTTTTAGTAAATGTTCAGAAAAATATTGTTAATAATAAAAAGTAAAAACTGAAAAATCGATATTTTGACCAATTTTTGGGTACCGTATCCCCTTAAACATTAAAAAATGAATCTGAAACTGCTTTTCTGCTGTAGGATGGAATCTGATTTGTGTTTAAGCACATCGCTTTGTCGTAATGTGTAATGGAACCGAACGCAGGGTTTCCGAACCAAAGACTTCTCTCTGTTCCTCTGTGTTAATAAAAGGAAATGTGGGGAAAAAAATTCTAGGCCAAATTAATCCAGCTGTATTGAAAATTTTTATAAACTGTGTTTGTTATATGATAATGTAGTTGACTTAAACGTCCCTATAATTACCAATTCCACTTGATTATCCACTTTTAGAAATTCTTTGAACTATTTTGTTGTAAAATTATATAATGAAAATCAAAATAATATTCAACCCAATTTCAAAAAGTGGCATCTTAAGGACGTTTCATATTCATTTCATCTGCAATTATCATATAAAAAAACCATTTGTAAAAATATTCATTGCAGCTAGAGTAATTTGGCATAGAAAATTATATTTTCCCTTAGGATTTACACAGGTAAAAGACTTTGGTTTGGAGACCCGCCCCATTCCCATCATTATACCTTCGCATATGTCTCACCAAATGTCTTCTTATTGCGTTATTTTAGATACATGAGTTTTGGTAAATCATTCATATAGTAGTATCATACTGGATGTATTTCTCGTTTTGATTCAAATGTTTTCATTGTTTGCAAATAGTAATAGTTTTTTAACCCTTCGACTTCTGGTTTTCCTTTAAAGATACACCGTGAGTATACCAAACTAGTGTTTTGGTTTTTTTTACGAAGATATGCATATAATTAAGAGATATATTTTACACACGCAATATTATGGCGTTAAAAAGGTGCGTTGTGATGAATTGCAGCGTAACCATTTCAATACTTTTTTGTGTTTTAACTTGATGTAGACTTTCTGTCTTTTCCCTTGTAAGAAAATAAAATAGAAGCCGTGAGATAATGAGGCATATATTTTTTTCCAGTGCACGTGGTTTTCAATCAAAAAAATATTTTTAAAAAATTATATTAACCCCGTTCTTCTCACTCCCGTAAGAATGACAGATGAAGTTTTGCCCTCTTTTAATTGATAAAAATAAACACTTTTATGACAGTTTTAAAAATATTCGATTATTACGATTTTAAAAAGCTATTAATAACCCATTGACTTTTTGGATACCATTAACACCTTTATTTCCGAATATAAATGTTAACTTTAAGGGGGAATGGGCGCGCTGGGCCACGGGTCTCCAAACTCAAGTGCCTCAGTGTTAATCCAATGGCGAAAAAATGTTTTTTCTGCCACATTTCTCCGGCTGTATTGAATATTTTTACAAACTTTTTTTTTAATAATAAATGTAGATAACTTACAGGTCTCTATCTTCCCACTTTTTGAAATTGCTGCGAATATTTTGTGTAAAATTATTTATTGAAAATTAAAAAAAAAATATTCGTACCAATTTCAAAAAGTGGGAAGGTCCTGACCTGTAAGTCAGCTACATTTATCACATAAAAAAATCCGCTTGTAAAAATATTCAATACAGCCAGAGAAATGTGGCAGAGAAAATATTTTTTTCGCCATAGGATTGACACTGATGCACTTTGCTTTAGAGACCCCCGGTCCAGCGCCCCCATTACCCCTTAAGCTATTTCATTCGTTTCTAGTGTAACTTAATTTATCATACCTAAATTGTTCTGTAATATGAGCTACATCTGTACTATATATTATTTATTTAGGTAAAATTGAACACAAATCTCATTTTCGAGTGGCAAGTTTTCGTGCTCATCGTTGTTAATGGGTTCATCTATATTTACTTAAAACAGCCTGGTTAAAATTCCCTCTATGTATATTCAATATGTATGACACAAAAATATGAACGACAGCTTAGACAATCTAATGTACATGTATTTCTACCACTCATTTTGCTGAAAAAAATATCCTGTAAAGAAAAGGCATCGTCTAAAGCATTGAAATAGTAGCAATTTCCTTAACGGCTTCAGGCTATGAAATTAATTAATATATAGTTTTGTAAGGAAAAATAATTAGCATTTACTAGAGACTTTATAAATAATGCATCATGATCATCTTTTGCATGTTATTACTGTATTAAATTTTCACAAAAAAAAAAAAGAATTTGCACACATTAAACACTTAACATCTCTTTTATAGTTTAATATGATTGATCGTATAAATTTGATAAGAATTCCTTTTTCATAAAAATGAGGCAAAATATTGATAAAAGACATTAATAAAAGAGTTTTCATTCTAAAGTATATATGTTATGACAATAAAAAACAAATAAGAGATCTTTGCGAATGCTTCGCAAGTTGACTTCGTAAAAAAAAGCTATTAACTTGAAGTAAAAACTTAAAATCTTTTCCTGGTAAAAAATAAACACAAAATGTGATGATTTTTAGGGGTTTTAAAGCAAAAAGGCGTTACTAAGTGTAAGAAAAATAGTTTTAGATTCTTTTGTTTTAAATAATATTAAACAATCGATCCAAATTGACCACTTTTCTAACATTGACCCATAAGTTGGTGGATTATTTTAATGAGTCAATTGAAAAGTAAATACATACACTAAAATATTGAATGCAAAATTCATTTATGTATATAAGTTTTCAAACTGAGACAAATGTTTTTTTTAAGGTAAATTACATTTTATCACTTATAAGGTTGTTTTATTATAAGGGTATTTTGCTAAAGAAAAAGAGAGTACAACAGGGAACACTAAAGGAATATTTAGAAGAACTAGTTTTCACTTTATAAATATTTTTTATTTTTAAAAATGCATGCCAACGCAATTAGCCTATAAAATATACTTAAGTTAAATTAGATGATCTCGATTGAACACACACATCTAGCTTGTAGATGTACTGATTTCATTCTGGAATTTTTGGATTCTTAAGACTAACTACTGTTTTGAGTTTATGTGTCTTATTATGTTGTGCTTTTATTCTCAGCCTGTTACATACAAGAAAAGATCTTCCAATCTTTTTTCTAGGTAATCCACCGAAGCTGACACAATACATGTCAGATGTTATTACTACACTTTATTAGAACTCCGTAGCATATGGTTTGATGAAAACAATCCTGACATATGGGTGTTATTAGAATATTTGCGCTTTTTATATAAAGACTAGATAGATTTTGTTGTAATAGATCCCTCTGGTGAAAATTTGGAAGGTGTGTGTTTTTAGGAGGAAACATTTAGCGTTATAAGACTAACAAAAACAAAATAATTTTAGTAATAAAGTATCAATATGGAAATATTATATATTTTTATATTTTGCTTTTAACATACAAACATAAATACTGATGAACGAATTCTGGAAGATACACAAACTTCTTTTTTATATGGTAATTAGCAAAAACTAAAGTAAATTCAAGTTTTGCATTTTTTGTATATGGGACGTACATTCACAAAATAGGGAATTACAGTCTATTTTAAATTTTCATTTAACTACATTTTATTTATATAAAAAGCTATTGGGACTGAATATCGGGTTAAAAGTTATATTTAAAAAGATTTTCTTAATTATATTATTGTTCAATCATTGATAACAGCCGCAAACGAGTTGCAACTTCAATTGATTAAGTGACGCATTTAAGACAAAGGCAAGTAGCAAATATTGCACAAACTCAACTTCACTAACTATACTACTGATATACCTACAACTATACCAACTTCACTACTGATACAGTCGATTTAAATCAACAAAAAACATGCTGTTATACCCAAATATTTTAGATAAAAATCTTTTTAAACAACTATTGCTCTAAATAAAACATATTAATTAAACTATTTTGCTTTTTTTAACTTATAGAGCAAAAACTATAATGCACCTGTAATCCTATTCAGCTCTGCTTGTTGAACTTTATAGTTTTTACATATAATACCTGTCCCGTTTTTATTTACACGTGAATAGACATACTTAAAGCATGGCATGTGCAAGCAGAAATATAGATCCTTTCAAAACAAAGAATGAATTGATTAGGGTGCGCCTAAAGGTATCCGTCAACCACCTTTAAGAGCATTCTTCATTATAACTCAAAGGCCTTTATAAAATATCAACAACGACATGTATACCATAGGGAGCAGAAAACTCTCTCGGTGGCCCATTATACTTTCATAAAGAATATACTGTTCGCAAACAAAAAATAAACACGCGATCAAATGCGATTTTATTGTATTGTTTTATTTATAGTTTCATGAAAATTTAATGGCAAGAAATAAGAAAGTGTGTTAAACAATCCATAAAATTTAAGTTTTATTATATGTTTTAATAGGTTATAATATTATAACTGTTTTATTTTAACCCGGTTACTTTTATACAAAGTAGTTTTATTTTGTGTGTTGCCTTAATGATTATTCGTTAATGTTTTTGCGTAGAACTAAGAATATACTAATTAAATTAAATGGAAGTTTTGGTTTACGTTCCTGTAACAACACTATTTTTTAAACTTTAAGCACTAAAGTGGTTTTATAAAGAATTGAAAATCACTTTTCAACCTTGGATTACAGGTATCAATCGTTTATTTCTATAAAGAAAATCAAGTTGTACAAGGGTCAACACAGTTTCGTAGTTCTTGCAAAAAATATTTTTCAGCAATAAATGTAAAAAGCATTTTGAAATAACAACAGTGTCAGAATGAACAATTTATTACAAAAATAAACTGATACAGCTTTTTTGGCATTCATAGCACACAAAAAAAATCTGTATTTTTAAGTCTAAAGATTTCAAATTTCAGGAAATTGACATTCCACTCAACAAATATTAAACCTTTTTGCTTTTTTTTTTCAAGTATGTTTGCAAATATTCTTTTTAATATATATTTGTTTGAGAAATATGTTTATACGAAGAATATACGTGTAGGTGTAGGATTTTGCTGGAGTCTCAGGAGGTTATATAAAGCTACTTCCACACAATATTTGAAGTAAGGTTTCAAGGATTCTTATTAAAATTTTTGACCACATACTTGTTTAAGTAATTTGTAGAAAATCAGCTAATCATTCTAGTTTTAATTTAACAAACAGTTGTATCAAAAAATTTAAAATCAACAAATAAATATAATTATCTTAAAATATACTCAATGGATATGAACGTCTGAACTTATTAAATAGTTCAAACTAAACTAGTTCATCAACAAAAGTGACACATGATATTTTAAAATAATTTATAGCATTAAATAAAAGATTATATATTACATATTTCTTCTTCTTTGTTGTTTAATAGTTAATCAATGGTTGAAAGACTAAATATTAAAATAAATTAATTGATATATAACTGCTCCAAACTGTCCATATTTTTCCTATATTTTCTAGAACTATTTAAAGCTTATGATTTTTAGGTAAAGCAAATTTAATTATGCAATGAGAACATTTAAAATATAAATTTATACAAGTAAATAATAATGAAACAAGAGAATAATAAACAAAAATAGCTAACAAAATCAATACCTATTTACATTTTATTTAAAATTCAAAAACTCTAAATTTTGAATACAGGAAATTATACAATGTAAAACGTTAGGTGTAATGTTACTCTATAAAGCTGATGGCATCAAGTGCTGCCTCTAGCTTTATGAAGCAGCGTTACAGCATAAAACGATGTGAACTTACACACAAAAAAATTAAAATCTTTACTCAAAAAATTAAGTATGGTTTCATGATAAAAAAATATGGTAAAAAACAAGGGGCACCAAAGCTTCTCCAAACATTCTGTGGAATTAAACTATGTTTAATACAATATTATATTATAAACAATGGTGTTAATTTTTATAGAGATATTTTGTGGTTGTATTCTTATAGTTTGAAAGCTAAGTCAAAGTCAAGATTCGACCTTGCAATCCTTCAGTTACCAGAATGTATAGCTTTAGAATATAGAATCCGCAACTTGTCCCGTGATTCCTTTTGTTTTAGAGTAGTTTTGATTGCACATGTGTTTTTGTCTGCCGAAGGTTAAACCAGGTTATACATAGTTTTATGAATGTTTCTTCAAGTGATTTGGTTTAGTTAGCTTACTTCAGAATCGGTAACATTACACCCAAAAATCATGGTAACGTTACGCAGTTTTTTTTTTTAAAGTGCATCTTGTTTTTATGCTTGAACTATATAATTATCCAATGCTCTTCAATTTTATAAAAACCATAGCAAAACTTTCATTTACCTTTTTATTCATTTATAATTTAAACTTATTTTCAAAAACATTTTCATCATGTATAAAAAAAAAGTTGTTTAAAGCTTCCGCCAATGTAAGCAGACATTCATTGTAAACTTTTTACTCTTTAAAGTATGTAGAAAGAAATGTTCGTTTGCATTTAAAATCTCGCATTCATCTTTTTTAAAGAGCCCCGTGTAAAAATTCACTCATAAATATTTCACTTTCGATATTTTGAAAAGCAAATAATTCGCTTTTCAAAGTAGAATTAACGAAAAAATTGTGATTCAAACAGAGAAACATTTTTGGCTAAGAGGATTTATTTTCCCACAGTATTTACTTCCCTTACTTTGAACAAATCAAACCATTCGCTCTTGTATTTTAAACTAAGAGCATAAAAGTGCATTTTTATTATCATTTTAACAAAAATTACAATTTAAAATGAAAAAAACGGACAATATTTTGAAAAGGAATTGTGATTATTTTATAATAATAATGTTACATTTACAAAAATTAGATGGCGAATTTTTCAATTTACAATACATTGCACCTCACATCAATTATAAATTTACGCCATATTTTGTTTAGTTGAATCAGTAACTTTTTTTATTATTTCTCAAATATTTTCAAATTTACTATTATTAACATTAAGTGCATTAGAACAGTAAATATAACATATTGGGTAGTTAAAAATGCATGACTTAAGTCTCAGCTAGAAATGTATATTCGTTACGATAAACACCAAACTAAACCTATTTTGTAATGTTTGAATCTATAGAAAAGCGTCTTTTATCACTTTCTGTTGTCAAATCTTCAACTTCTCCCTTTCTAAGTGGTTATTCTTAAAACCCGTCACGTCGCATGAAAAAAATTTAAAATATTGCAACCAACAACCATACGGTTTCCGCCAAATAAGTCTTTGTACATATTTGTAAGGCTTTAGTTTTCGAAATGTCGCAATAATTAGTTGAAAATAGAATTCGAGAAGAATATATCGAATATATCGATTTAAGATTTTAACTGTTTACTGTTTACGGAGTACTTAAACTGCTTGTAGTCTGTTTCTACCTTTGTTTCTAGTTTTGAAAGTACAATGATTTTTCCGGTTTTCTCTCTGGTGTTAAGTATTAGTTATAGAAGGGGATTCAGACGTATAAATCTGTCTCCTGACTATCTAACCTTCCAGCAACACACATAATTTTTAAATATTATAATTTTTAAAATTTAAAGTATGGATGAGTCATTCCTAATCATCTCTGCTACAGTAGTAAAATTTTTAAAAATAATTAAATTTAATAAATTTAATTTTTAATTACAAATTAAATTTTAAATCTTATGCAGTGAAAACAAGTTTACATTTTAGCCAATTTGCTTATCCCTCAGAGGGTTAAGCAATTCTTTTAAAGCATATATTTCTAAATTAGAAAGCACTGCTCACAGCTAATTTTTAGTGTGTAAAATAAAAAAAATATTAAGTAACTTGTCAAACCTTGATTGCGTTTGGGAGAGTAACTAATTACAAAAATAATATTTTAGGTGTTTAAATATTAGGGGATGTCCAAACAAAAATAATTTTCGTTTAAGATTCATATTTAATTATTCTACTTATTCTATATGTATCATAATAAGTGTAATATGATAATGATTAACTTACAAATAAAACTTTAGTTGTCCATACAAATATTTCTATATCTATTTATTCTGTACATCGAGAAGTTTTTATGATTTACCTGTCAACCTTTCTCGATATATTCTATCTGTTTTCATTAATAACGGTGCTATAAAGTTTAAGACTTAAATATTTAAATAAATTAGCAATTTGTTGAACATTGCGTCGTTTTTGGTTATGAAGGCAAATTAATTTGAATAGCCAAGTTTTGATATTCGCTTTATTTATGTCGCATTAATCGCAAAACACTTGGGTTTTTTTGTAGTTTTAATCAAAAAGAATTTTAAAATGTCATTAATTTTTTCAAATTAACTTTAATTATTAAATATAACCAATGAATTATAATTCATATAGCGTATAACCATGCTTTGAGTGCATTTAGGAAAATAGTAGAAAATGCACTTTTATTTTAGAATTCAATCGGAGCTAAAGGTTTTAATATTTTATAAAATATCGTTTGCTTTTAAAGTCTTGTGTTTTTTATTCTAATAAACATAATCTATTTAGCATTGAACAGATAGTATCATTAAAAGAAAGTTGCGCCTGCCCTTTGAACATCGCATGTTCGCGTTAAAACAACATTACACCCCGAACATACATCAAAGCATCTGGTTTGTTAAAAAAAATGAACTAGGGGTGCAAAAATCGTTTAAAGCAATTTTACGTTTGATCTCTAAAGCTGACGATCGCATTTTGTGCAATGTCCTAAACTCATAAAATTATTAAAATGGAATTAAGAAATAAGCGGAAAGCTGTAATTTGGCTTGAAAGTGCGAATAGCAGCTTATACGGTAAGTACAAATTTAATCAAGATATTGCTATGTTATGTAAAACTAGTATAATTGTTATAATAACTCAATATAACGTTTTATACTCTATCTCTTTATATTTATAAATTCTTAATATTTATTAAAATATAGATGACTTTAAAAAAGTGCTTTGCATCACGATTGTAAAAATAAATTGTTTAAACGATCATGCTAAGCTGTTGTGGAAATGCTGTAAATTAAAGAAGCTTTCTTAAAATTGATTAAATCCTTAATTGAAAAGGGGAAATAAAAACATAAATAACCTTAGGATTTATATTTTGCCAGACATCTTATTTTTACTTTTTTTATATCAATGTTTGTTTTTACAATCAATTATTCCTATCCAAAAACTATTTAAAAATTTATTTTGCGAAAAATTACATCTTACATTAATATCTTTTTTTATAAATCTTTTAAATTTAATATATATTTTATTCACTTGCATTTGTGTTTCTTTTACTATCCTTTTGTATACTTTTTACTAAGTTGAGATTTGTCTTATTATTCTTCAAAGTAATTAGTTTATAATTTCAGTGATAATGGTATTTTTTTAAATATTTTCAATTAAAAACTTAATCATCTTACATTAAGCAAGAAGTTCTAAAATAACTAATATAACCTACTTTCTTTTAACTTAAATTACTCAAAGAAATCCTTATAGTAGGGACAGACGGACGAACAAAAAGTATATAAGATAGGTGTCTGATATCATACACTAAAAAAATTAGGGTTGAGTAACACTATACGACTTTCAATTACCGATTAATATATCAATACGCTCGTTTAAAAGTTATGATATACCTTATAAAGTATTTTCAATTACTTTCAAACCTAAAAAGTTCTATGGCAGCTACTCTTTGCACATGCAAAATATTGTTGAAAACTTTATTTTGTCGTCCGACTAGTCCGTTATTTTGTCGTCCGACTAGTACTGGGAGCAAGTGTATCAAATTTTAAGTCTGTATCTATTTTCGTTTTTCAGCACTACTTTTAAAACCCAAAAAGTTTATAGCAGCTGCTAATTGAGCATGCGCAATTTTCTCGAAAATATTATTATGACTTCCAACAGGTACTAGGAACCCGTGTACTAAATTTGAAGTCTGTAGCTCTTTTAGTTCGAACTGTAAAGTAGTTTCAGACAAACAGACGAATCAATGAAAAAAAACAGTTTTTTGTAATCAGCACCCTCCAAAACGTGTAGAAAGCACAAAATCTTTATTTTGGATTTTTGACCTCTATCGCAATAGTTTCATTACCTTATATTTTATATTAGATAATTGAAAGTAATAACTTTAAAAATCGGACGGATAGAAAGGAATTTAGGGGGGGGGGGTAGACGGACGTACGGACAGAAAACAGACGTACAGGCAGGTGGCCGAACACTATACATTGTAGTCTTCTAATTTTTTTAATTTCGAACCAAAACAGAATTTTCAAAATCAGACAGTTTAGATCGGAAATTGAAAGGGATACGGACGGACGGACAAAATGATGGACGTACAGGCAAACAAATAAATAGTATTAAAAAAATCTGTGAAGTCCTATCTTCCAAACAAAAAAAGAATTTTGAAAATCGGAATGTTAGTATAGAAATTATGAAACTCGTATGTATCAAATATACCTAAAAAATGTCACTTAGCACGTTCTTCCACTAAACGACTGAAAAAATCTGAAGCACTTCGGAGGAAGAACGTGCCAAGTGCAGGAGGCGTCAAGCGCGTTTTGTAAATGACGTGTTATTACGTAAAGTACGGCTAAGCCAAAAGCCACCAAGCATTTTGAAGAACCAAACTAAATTATCATGCAGAAAAAACTATGATTTTTTGTGAATGAAAGAAAAGTTGCAAACTAAAAACTTTGAAGCTCATTATCTCGTTTTCACCTTTTTGTCACTTAGCACGTTCTTCCACTAAGCTCTTCAATTCAAACCTAACCTAACCGAAATAAGATTTTATTTACATACACAATTCCAAATATCATCGCAATACATGTTCAAAGAAATGTTTGACAGAAAAGTCAACAGAAAACAAGAGAACAAAGCATGACAATTTTTAAAAAATAATTCGCTATATATTTTGTAAAATACTCTAAAGGAAAAGAAAGAAATTTTTGCCGGCAGATAGAAGTAGCAGCTACATAGTACATATATTTCAATGGTATAACAATCAAATTCTCCCAAGTAATATTTGTTACACATTCTTTACGTAAAATATGTAGGCAGCTTTTTAAAATTGTGGTTTTATCTTTCTTTAATTAAATAGAGTTAGTTTTAAACTTGAGAAAATATGGAATTTTGATTATACGCATTTACCTTAAGCCTGTGAATAACAAAATATATCCTTAACTACTTCATATTTTAAAAGAGGAAAAGAGAGTGAGGAGTTAGGTGGAAAGTTAAATCCTTTTAGCCGAAACAATTTATTTTTCTAAATGGAAGTTTTCTTCTTGAACACAGAGTCATATTTCTACTTTCAAAAGCGGAAAAATAGATTTTTACATACAGAAACCTCGCAAGATTTATGATTGATTTTTAGTCTTTAAAAAATATTTTAATTAGACTATGAAAACCACTCATCCAAAAAACTTTTTTTTTAAAGTTTTATACATGTAAGGTACGTCGATGATTGTATTTATAACTTTTAAGTTATATGTTTTATTACAGGTATTTCATAAAGCTCTAATTATTGAAAGTGTTTTATAAATGCCTTAATAAATATGATTATGCTTTGTGTAGTTAAGTTTATTTCTAACATATTTACAATTATTTTCGTATAGCATTTAAACCAATAAAGGTATTTATCTTCCTAATAGAACAAATACGAAACGCAGTATGTATGCAAATTCGCATCATCTATACAAAACTAAGCTAATTTTTGTTTAAAAAAATTAAGGCAAATTTTTAAGGTAATGATGAAAGATATTTAAAGGTAAAACACTATTAAATTAAGCCTAAAAATGAGTTCGTATATGGAACGTAATATAAACGCCAAACGGTTCAAAGATAAACTATGGCTCTACCAATATTATATTAAAAACATCATCATGAACATTTTTATTTCGATCAAAATCTTTATATGTAATAGATACAAACAGTTATTTCAAACCAAAAACTTATAATTTCTATAAAATTATCAGAAAAAATAACTTCGAACCTATCAACGGCCCGTGTAGCCAAAATAAAAAAAATGTACTACAAATAATACCTCGTGTATAGGGAATGCACGTAAAATATGCTACAAAGCCCCTACGCTGCGTACGATGTCGCGCCTAAAAGTTGCGTTGGGTGCCTACTCAGGTGTTGGCTTGTCACTTGACTGTGGTTCTGAATAGGGTACTTGACTAAATTTTTTTTATTGGCTTAAAATATTCTTATGCCAAAAATATTAGACCCGTATTTTTTCTTTTTTTCAAATACCCCATAAAAAGGCAGAAAAATGAATTTTAAAACTAGGACGAAACATCACTCCCGAAAACGCTTCCTGGCTGTCACGTGGTATCTGTGATGTCACTAGTGACTATAAACAAACTTTGAAACACCGCACTGGAATCGGTTTTAGGCAAATTTGAAATATCCGCTTCTGTAAAAAGCATAACATTATCTCAATATTTATTATTTCAAGAGTAAATTAGATTAAATCAAGTTTAATCAGAAAACAAAAAACAACACGCTGGTTTGTTTATAGTTACTAGTGGCGTCAGCCAAACCGTTGTGTTTGTGATCACGTGATGATGTGATCACGTGAAAAAAATGCCTTTTTAAAATGAGTTTTTTAATGATTTAAAGATTTATTTCGCAAAAAAATTATATGCATTTGTTATTTTTGAATTTCAACTATAAATTAAATAATATTGGAAGGTATTTTGGCGATGCAGTCAAGTACCCTATTATGATGCCCATCGCCAATAGCCTTTATGTAGATCTAGTGCGACGATAATTCAACCCAACTATTCGAAAAGAAAAGCTTTTACTCTTTAAGGAAATTTTCGCCTCACAGAGTGCACAAAAAAAACTTAGATCTTCTTAACTAGAATAGCTTTCTTTTTTTTTGTTGTGTGCACCTTTCTATACTCACTTTATTTCCACTCCACAAGCCTTAAACAGATTAATTAAGTCTATTTGGTTACTTGTCATATAAAAGCTCTTCGTTACCGGAGGCAATGCATTTAAATGACTTTAATCAGAGTAATTGAATCCGCGGAATAGATTTACCAAGCAAAAAAAAATGCTAAAATTGTTGAAAGACTATGTTTAGATAATGGATAGAAACCTATTTATAAAAAAATCAAATGGTGTAGTCGCACTTATCAGTGATTTCGTGATAAAATCATTTAATGACATAAGAAAAAAGTTTGCTTAACTGAAACCTTATCTTTCGCATACACTAATAATGTAAAATGGGCTTTAAAAGTACATAGATATAAAGGCAGAAATAAATTGAAATATCTTTAGATAGATATTTTTTTAACTAAAGTAAAGATAAAATCTAGCTCGTTGACTCGTATTTTATATATAAAAATAATTACATCATTGATGAATACGGTGTTTTGCAGTCTTAAAAGAAGGTAGGAAGCGTCCAAATAAAGAGAAGGTATGAGATTTTGTCTTAGCATTTTTTTTTTGTTTTTTTATTTCTAGGAAATCCATAGAAATATTTGTATATATTATGATATGTTATACTTTTGAGTCAGTAAAAAGCTATTCTATATTTATTTATGTTTAACGTTAGATTTTTATTTTTTCCCTGAATTTAATATTCGACAAAATAGTAACAAACGTCTTTTGTCGGAAACTTTAAAATAAGAAATTAAATTGGTAACTTAAAAATTGTTTTTTCTCGTTGAAATTTTGAAAGCAGTAGTATAAATCTGAGCATATTTTAATCAATTTTATATCTCAATATAAATTTACGTCAATATAGAAATCCGTTTATCCATTGAATTTTACTTAAAAAGCCATCGGAAACGCGTGCGTATGTGAGAGGTACACCCTACATGAATTTAGTTTGCTATTGATTATTTTATAAATTAGTTACTTTTATAAATTATCTTATAATACTTTGATTTGTGGCTAATTGGCATGTCAAGCTAATTGGTATTTCAAATAAGTAAGCATAAGTATATTTGAATTTTAGAGACTACATTGAAATAAATTATTTTATTCCCAATTTCGTATTCATAAAACACTTTAAGCACATTTCCCATCGCTAAAGACCCATGAAATAAATATTATATTAATAAAAAAATATTTATTCGAAATGTGTACCGAAGTTACTTTTTCCTACGTTAGCAATTCCATTCAGTTTATGGTTTTAACTTCATGAAAACTTTTAATCTTTAAATAATACGGTTTTTTTCTATAAAATATGTATGTGTGTCCGTTTAACTATTGAACTTAATTTTAATAACTAATTTCTCAAAAAGCATCAATTTGCTAGTGGTAAATTCTTATTTATACAATCATTCAACATTACCCAGGAACATCGAAACTAGTTTGTTTTAAACTATTCAGGAGCATATCCATTGTGTTATATTTTATCACCAACAAGTCGTTAGCGATTTTAAAGCAATTGAAACACACGAGTTTGTCAAATTGAATGTGAGAAAATTAGTTTCATTTTCTACAAATCACGAAATCGGATAAGTGTTAGAGAAATATTTTTAAACCCAGCATTCTTTAGGCGGAAAACCGTGAAAAAATATCGTTATCTACATAAAGTTTAATTTGACTCTATATGCATAACGTACTCATTTAAAATGCATATACAAATCAACAAAATCACACACAAAAAGTAAAAATATTTTTTTAAAAAAAACTTACTACTAATATTTCAAACTTCTAAATTGTCATCAAACTAAACTAAATATTATAAACATAATATAACGTATTATAGTAAGCAAAATCACACATTCTTAAAACTCTACTCGGCTCTAGAATAAATAATGTTCCTATTTATTTTCTTTTTTGAAAGACTATTGTGAAAGAGTTTTCTTATCCCTACGGAATAAATAATAGTGTTGATATTTTATAAAAATCATCCAAGATATTATGAAAAATACTAAAATGTGGTTTACGCATTCCTTTAAGCATCTTAAAAACCAATAAATTTATCCATTTTTATGAAGAATTTATATTTCTGCACAAAGGCCATGCTTGAATTTCACATTTTATGTCAAGCGGAAATAAGAATTCTCAACAAACAAAACTGAATAGGATTATAGTAGCATTATAATGTGTAAATCAGAGCTTTCATGCGAGGAACTAAGCTTAAATATAAATTATTTACATCAACATTTTAATTTGATTTTTTTTCTGGAAAAAGGGATTATTGCGAACGCGAATTTCGTGTAGGAAAACTGTTAAATCTTAATTTAGTTTAGTTTGCGCTGTTTATATCAAAGCAGAATATACAAATTTGTTCGAATTTTATTGTTCACAATATATTCAAAAGGTCACTATTATTTCAAACGTTATCTTTTACAAAAATATGTTTTAAACTTTAGTCTAATACCATCCTGAGACCGAATATACATTTTTTTGTTTATATTTCACGTTACTACATAATTTTTTTGGTTTGAAAAAACTTAAATGGTTTTATAGTAGGAGGAACAAAATACCTTTCAACTCTTGATTACTAGTATCAGTCGTTAGTTTATGAAATGATTTAGGGCTAGGATCGCTAACGATTTTAGATGAATTTTATAAAAGTAATTTTCCCCTTTTTCTTTATAATATTTTCCCCTATTACAGCCTTATAATAATTGTATTTCTTATATAGCTAAGTTAATTATATGCATCCAAAACTATTATAGTTGTTTAATTATATCGTTTTAAAAAAACATCCATTTGATTGGATTACGGATCTCAATTGATCTAATTCTAAACAAACTAACGTAATCTAATATTGAAATATTTTAGTTGATTTTTTTTTACTTTTAAAGCGTTTTGTTCTTTCGAACCTAATATAATAATAAATAGCCATGTCGCTCGTTATTTTACCACTTTTAACCACTCAACAGTTCCAAAACTGAGATTTTTAGTCATTCATTTCTTTAAAAATGTGGGAACGAAATTAACTATTATGATGAAATTTAGATTTTTGTTATAAATTCATAAGTGAATCATTGAAAAATTCACACCAAACATAGTCTTTCCATAATTCCACACAAAAAGACGAAAACAACTTTATTTTCAACCAATTTTCTACGTTTTGAGATCTGAATTTGTACTGCTTTATAACTAACAACTTTCATTAAAATGGCTGTACCCCCTTTAAAAATTATTTTTAATTGTTTTTTAGTTATTTTATTCCTTAATTCCTCGCAAAACTTATTTTCCAACGTCTATTTAATTAAAATATGCGTTAAAATAAAGAGTATATAAATTAGATTTTGCTGGATTCTCGGAAGACAAGCATCACATCAACATTCTTCTAAAGCACAAAAACCTAGTAATATTTTACATCTACATTCATATATGTGCATCAGTGACATAATAAAGTGAAGTAATAACTACTGGGACATGCAATGCATCAACTTCATCGGATTACAAAGACAAGCAAGAACCGAATATTTTGTTTTTATATGCATTCTTATAATAATGTATTAAAGAAGAACTTCGTGGTGCTGTTAGGATAATTGACATGCTGTAGCACTTGATTTGTTTAGAGAAATAAATTACCATCGCAGTAAGCTACAGTGTTGCTTGTACATAAAACCGAAATGTCATAATGTGCGAGATAAAGGCCTATAAAAAAATTATATGGTCATCATAAATTAAATTTGTTTGTAAAAAAGATGAGTGTTCGTGAAATTGTAATGTATTTTTAGAAAATCTTTTGGAAAAAGTTTTGTTATTTATCATTGTAAACATGTGTAAAGAATTTCGGTTTACCCGAAACTTGATAAACTTAAATTAACCAATCTATCTAGTCTATTCCATTCTCTTTCTTTATATTTCTCGTTCTTTAATAGAATACTCTTGTAATTTACCATGATCGTTATAAATAAATTCAAAATTAAAGTTTTTAAAAACGACAACAGTCTTTGAAAAAATACGTATGATTTAAAAGAACAAATTTTTACCTTTTTTATCAAAACACCAAAAATCATTTTTACTTTTAAGTGTTAGAACAAACATAAATTTGAATAAGAATTAACATCGTCTTATTAGGTTACTCATAAAGATAATTTCTTTTACTAAAAATACCAAATATTTTTAACATTAACCATTATTTAGTTAAAAAAATTAACTATTAAAACAAATTCATGATTTAGACAAAAAAAAATGAACCATTAAATCATATTCGTAAAATCTAAATTATCTGAGGTTTTTTTAATGGAATGTTTCTTTTATTTTTAATGCTAAATGCTTATGCAAAATCAACCCAGAAACATGTTTAATAAATGGGATATTATTAAAAAAGGGATATTATTATAAAAGGATTTTTGTGCTGATGGAAAATTTGTACTTTTGTTTATAAGTGTAAACCATGGCTGGAAATCTGAGAGAGGAGCACCGACGCGACGGTGGATCCTTAAGACCTACTGGAAGTACGAAAATGCGCAGACTGTGCGTACGATATGAGAAAATGAGTTTAATTTGCCTGCCGTCAAGCGATTTACCGCATCAGAGACAAGTTTCACTCCTATGTTACACTTTTTTCAATCCAACATTTGTTCCAACACAAAGAACCTGTAATATATAATAAGAATATACTTAAAGTATATTCGTATTATAAACATTCTTAAATAGAGTGGAATTATAAGTATATTCCAATATACACTGCTCAAACGAATTAGGGGAATGCATGGTTTAAACCCTGTCACCCCCAATAATTCCATCTGGAATCATCGGCTTGCGATTTTTTTCTCACTAACTTGAGCCCGCACTTATTTATCGTTAGAAGGAAGAATCATGTATTTTGAAGAATTAAATAATCTTTGTTTTAATTAAATGAAATTATGAAAAACATGGTAAAATAAAATTCTCTCCCAAAAATTTTATGAAATAAATTGACCCTAAACTCTTCACGCTTACATTCTTCGATGTTTATAAATTGATTTTAACTTTTTTTATCAAGTAAAGTTTCGAAAAAAATTATTGTTATAATTTATTCAAAAGTTATACTTCCGATTTTTTTCCCTTAAATTTTAGTTAAAAAATTAGGATTTTTTTCCCTTTGTTTTTTACCATTTCATTCTGAATGCATAATGAATCTATTTCACAAATTTTAGATTTTAGAATAAAAAATAAAGCGTTGGAACTGAAAGGGTTAACAAAAGTGCGCAAAGCGCTCCCCTAATTGTTTTGAGCAGTGTATATATATAGGAATATGGGCTGTTCTACCATAACTTTTAATTTGAGGTATAAAAAACTTGTGAAATTTATTTTTTCAAAATCACTTTAAATATTTGTAAAACGGTTTATAAGGGTTCTAGAATTACAAAAAAAAGTTCAGCAAAGCTCCTTTGAATTTTTTTTACAAAAAATTTAGGGATGGCAGTTTAAAAAAAAAAAACGGTTTCAAAGATACCGGTTTAAACTGGCCTTATGAAAATAGCTAATTTTCAATGAAACCGAAGTCACGAACAAACTGGTTAGTCTTAAAACAGGTTTCGGTTTTCCATCCCTAGATTATTATGACGGTTAGGAACGGAAGGTAAAGAACGGACGGTGAGGAAATTCACGATGTTTTTTGGTCTTTTTTGTGTTAAAACTAACTCCAGTTTAATAAAAATGGATTTTTTTACTCCTTATACCTCACTTTAACATTATAGAAAAAAATTCCAATTATTAATCAAAAATTAACCTTAGCCATGGGGGATTGTACGGAAAGTAATAAAGCCACGCAGCTAATTTTACTAGGGTTTTTAACTTTTAGGCTTATTGGTGAAGTATAGCAAAAAAATGCTGCTACTAACTGAAATGGGAGTTTTCTGCAATACAGTTTTCATGATTGAAGAATCACTGTAGCTCCATCCAGTGCCTCTCTTCGCCACTTTAGTAATGAGGTCAGTGAATGTACCAAAATCCAGGGACAAAGTTAGGAGAAGAGAAATACACATTATAAATATTAAAAGCCAAAATTTTATGGAAGGAATTTGTTAAGATATAGTATTGGTTCAATTTAAAATCCAAATGAATGTATTTTTAGCTCAAAAATGTGTTAGTTTGAGCCTTAAACTAAAAATTTTACTTTCGGGACATCGGAAGGTAAGAAATTTTCTGCATTGTTTTGTGTCTTAAAAAAATTTTAGAGTTTCTTTGCTTTAAAATTCCATTTTGCAATTATATAAGGACCAGTCTATCAGTATAATAAGAAAAAATTTAAAGAAATATTAATTTTTTTTTAAGTTATGCCCAAGGTACATAAAATTAAATATTATGGTAGAATTGCCCATATACGTGTTCATTTCACCAATCCTTCCATTGACCATGGTTCAAAATTATGGGGTATACGCGACTGCGTTAAAGCTTTTCTATGCGACTGGAAATACAGTCTTAAGCTTGCCAAGGAAAACAAATGTAGCTAGATTTTTTGCAAAATGGATCGAAGATATTAGTCACCCACGAAGTTTTCTTTCATAAAGGTCTCTCAAGTTCCTATCGTCAAACAATTAATCACCTATACATTTATTTATTTTACACAAAAATTTAGTTTACTAATTCCAATTAATATTTAGTCTCATGCATGATAAAGTTGTCAGTTACAAGTATGTCAAATTAATGCAGCGAGATGAATAGCTTTTTAGTAAAGACGATCGAAGAAACAAAGAACTAAACCTGGGGATAACTTCATTCTTCCTACAACTTTCTCGCAGGGCAAATCCTTTTACAAAGAAGTCTCGAAAAAGAACCTTGAAAGAAACGAACTCTTTGTTCGGCTTTTAGTGCAGTGTGAAAGGGAGGTGTACTATTTTTTAAAATGTTCTTTGTGATAGTTAGATCTAGATGTCTCTCTCGTTAAAATTGGAATCAATAGTTTTCGATAAAAAGATACTACATTAAATTGATAAGTTAAAGGTGTGATGTATTTTGTTGTGTTTAAAATCCGACAAAGGTATAAAAAAAAGTTTTTCGTGACACTTTTCATTGAACTGCAACTGTTTTTTTTTGGCATTGATGGGTAATACATTTTGTTTCAGATAGTTTAGTTTCAATTATTTGTACCGAATATTGAAATTGAGCCATTTTTTTAATATGCATGGAATTGTTAAATTTCAATATTTTTTAATTATTTTTGCTTTTAAACAAATAATGTATACGTATTGTTAAAATATCTTAATTCATTATGATTAGAATTTTTATCACGTTAAAAAATCAAATAGTTCATCTATTTTCAAAACGGTTACTTAATTGTTCCCAATTGAAAGTTTTCAATTGATCTAACAAAATAGAAAAAATCATTTTAAGCTTACATTTGTACCAATTACAAGTACAACTCCATTTTTCTCGATAGCACTTTTCTTTCTTTCAATCTAATAAATATTCATGTATGTAACACAGGAGCTGGAAATTATGCTGGCAAATTAGTTTTAACTTAACAATGTCGTAGTTACCAGAGCGGAAGTTAATAAAAAATGTGCCGCCAAGCATTAAATTTGATCTCATAATCCTATTCTTCCTTCATTTGAGGTAATTTATTTAGGCGTGAAAACAATCCTGAATTAATTCCGAAGTAGCATATTTTCTCACAGAAGCTGTTTATTTCTTTATCTTCCTTGAAAACCATGCAATGTAACTGTAATCGTAAATAGGGAATCGTTTTACAAATTGTTTTCATTAATTGGGAAGAAATAGAAAATAAATTTGTACTGTAATGAATTTAATTTTATTGTGTGTATATGTGCGGAAAAACTTTTCATCGAACAAAATACTGTCAAATCTTTAAGTTGCTTATATGTAGTGCATCAAGTTTCTAAATAGCATTTTTATAAAATGTAATTGTTTTTACAAAATTGAATTGTATAATGGCAGTAAATAATGTTGTAAATTTTTTAATAAGGATAAACAAACGTTAAAATTTCCTGTCTATTGAAGGCTCGTTGAGTCCGTTATTACCGTCATATTTTGGTACAATTTCTCAAAATCAAGTTTAGATGCTTAGTTCCTGGTGGATTATCCTTCTGTTAAGCTCTGAGGAT
Source organism: Oedothorax gibbosus (assembly GCA_019343175.1). Taxonomy (NCBI): domain Eukaryota; kingdom Metazoa; phylum Arthropoda; class Arachnida; order Araneae; family Linyphiidae; genus Oedothorax; species Oedothorax gibbosus. Next base: position 359,014 of record JAFNEN010000223.1, read on the forward strand.
ATAGTTATCACTAAGTCTATAAGGCAACTTTTAAAAAGTTAGATTGGCGATTTTATTATTATTTTAGCCAAAAACAATAAACTTATTCTCTAACTTAAGTAGAAAATAACATGTCTTGTTTTTAGGTAAATGGATAATCACATCTTTAGATGATCATTCACAAATCAGAGGTACCATAGATGAACTGATTAGAAACTTTTGCATTCAATAAAGATAGCGTTAAGGATCCTATTTCAGCAATTCATTTGTAATTTTAAAAATATCTTAAATTGTAATAATTAGTCATAAAACCTTTACCAGCTTAAAAAAACACTAACGATATATTTTTCTCTAAAGCAACACATTAGGTCAAAGGTTAAAATATTGTCTCATTTAGAAACCTGCCACTCGTACTCTCCCTTGAAACACGATATTAAGTTATTGAATTCAAATTTACATGAACTAAGTGTTGTCGTAGTTACTTTTTAATAAAACACAATGCAAACTCTTGCAAACGTTCGACGCCAAAAAGTGTTTGGTCAACGGTTTGTTTTCAGGTACTATAAAAGAACATAAATTATTCTCTCAATTATGCAGAACGGAGAATTATGAATCTCTTTAGCAAATTGCCAAACTTAAAGTCGTGGTCGTGGTTAGTACTTTGGTTGGCTGTGAATAAACAAACCCCAGTGTGCAAATCAAAGATTAATAATTTATTTATGTAGTTAGACATGTAACTTACAGACTCGCAAGGGGTGCTCCACATTGGTAAATAGATGCTACACAGAGTGACAGGAATTATGTGAAAGGATACCTGAGGTCGGAGTTAGAGTCCGCGGGACACTGGATATCGGGGTCAAGATGCCAAAGATAGGGGATATCACCATTTGGCAGAAATGAAAGAAAAATGAAATTATAATGAAATCTAATTGAAACTTAAAGCATAATTTTGAAACATAAATTTTTCGGCGTAACAAATAACTATTAGGAGTATTCAAACTTATATTGTATTTAAATTAATCAAAGAACTAGTAAACAGTTACGAATCTACCATAAATTACCTTTTTTTTTTTTTTTTTGGGGGGGGGTAGTTTAATTTATTTCTCTCTGGAATTTATTTAAAGAAAAATGTTTTAAAACTCTTACTGAAACTTTCTTAGTTATTTTATCCTGTATAAGAAACTATGCAGTTTTTGTTTTCCTCATGAACTACTACGATAACAAATATATGTAAAGTGCATCCGCTCCCCTAATTGTTTTGAGCAGTCTACATTTAATACTTAAAATCGAAGAATATACACTTTTATATCCCATTTTGCGAAGATTTCTTTTACCCATCGTCATGACATTTTGTACAGTTTTTTCCGATACCAATTTAAGGAGAAAATGATAAACCCTCTTGAATTGGGTCAAGTTTTTGGGTTCCTTTTTCTCGTATGAATATATTTACATTTCATAATTCTCCAGAATTTTCTCTACCTCTTGCTTGTGGGACTAGGCGCATTGTCCTTCCTGGGTATGAAATCAATATTTTGGTTCTTGATATACGCGATCACTTCTTTCGTGTAATGACTGGTAGCCAGAACAAAATATCTTGCTTGTGGTGATGTTAAAAGATGAAGGATATCGGTACTCCCTTTATATATTGTTGCAAGTAAATTCCATCATTCACAGTTCCCTCAAAGAACGCCGGTTTGGACACATTTCATCCTCATCCATGGCGTGCCACACCGTCACTTTTTCTCTTTAGGTCTGATACTATATTCTACGGGAACAGAATCTGGTGAGGCATAATAGCAGTACTTACTTTCACCAGCGAAAACCATTATTTTCTTATAAGCTTTTAAATTCAAATCTTCTTTTATGATTTCGTGCATATAAAATCTAGATATCGTCAATTTCCGGGAGATTCGACGCACTGAAATATCAGGTTTCTTTTCCATGATTTTATTAATCTTCGTTACAAGAGTTGGGTTCTTTTTCCCGGACTACATTTTTAAAATTTTAAGAAGTTTCAATGTTTTCTTGTTCCTCATACTGTTTTAAAAGACGATATATCACTGTTTTGAAATTTTCCACTTTTTAAAATGTTTAAAGATAACATTCTCGCATCTTCTGCTCATCGAAAATTATATAATTGTACAATTTCTTTTCGATTAGCGTTCGATAAATTATCTGACATGGTGAGGCTTGCAGCAGCAACAATCAAAATCTTATCTTATTTTAGAGTGTGTGTGATCTACTTTCTGCTGGTAGTATGAAAATTTACATGTTAAAAATTTCTCGCAATAGCTTAGCCAATCAAATTGTGTCATTCTCATGGCGGACGCGCTTTAAAATGCTTTTGACGACTTGTAACACGTTTTACGGAACATATTTTCGCCCAAAAATACAGTCTATAATGGAATTATATGGAACTCAGAATGGTTTCTATGAAAAAAAAACATTTTGGGACCCTGTGATTTAAGAATTTTTAAAAAGTTTAGGCATTTTAAAGAAATTGGTACCTAAATAAAATTAGATACATTTAACGAGAAAATTAAGATCACCTTAAGTTCAAGTTTAAATTTTCAATATGAAGGGGGGAACCAAATTCCATCTTTTTTTTAATGGAGACCTTGACAACACTTTAACTATTATTACGAAAAAATTCAGATTACCAAAATGCCTAAGTAAATAGTAAAATGTTTCAATGATTTTAGTATAAACTTTGTACTTAACCCTTTTAGTCCCAGTGATGCCATTTGGCATCATGTTTCTGATCATAATTAAACAAAAATAATAGGGCTGACATATATTGGGATTAATAAAAAATATTTTCTAATAGAAAAAAGTTTGAAGAATCGAATGATGTGCTTTCTGATATCATAAATGGCTATAGACGATTAGAAAAAAAATTCTAAAATGATGATGCCAAACTGTCATTGGGACTGAAAGGGTTAATACTATGCTAAGTATACACAAATATCTCGTAATAGATATATATTTCGTACACTTGTCTCTCTCTCCCTATAAGTACACAATGTCATTCAGTAAAGGGCCAACTTGTATTACCTCATATATAGTATCAGATTCCTGTATGACAAAATGTAATAACTCACTCATACGTCAAATCAGTCACATATACTTGAAAAGCACCGTGAAAGGGGCAGTGGAGACAGTTTTGTGAGGCATAAAAGGTATTCAACTGAGAACGACATTAATTTTAATTAAATTGGTCGAATCCGATGTTCAACTCAAACTTGCTTTCGAGCGCTAATTACTGAGCTAAAATTTAGTCGAAACACGAATGAATTTGAATTAATGGTGGCAATTACTATATTGTTGAATGGCGTTAAGAATGCTGATTTTTCCATTGAATATTGATCTAAAAAGTTAATGGTATTTTTTGAAGATCAAATTATTATTATAGTAATTAAAATTAATCTAATTAAAAAGTTCTTAAACTTGTACAATTCTTAAAAACCTTAAAAATTCAATTATTCTAACCCTTTAAATATCCTTATTAACTACTAAAAATTACAATAAATATTTTTAAATAAATTAAAAGTATATCAAGAATCAGAAACAAATTTTCTAATTTTTTTTAATTAATAATACGTTTTTAAAATCACCGCATTGGAAAAACGCTTATTTAATAATGTTTTAAGCTTGCACAAATAAAAAAACAAATCTAAATTAAACAACAAAATGACCAAAAAATCTATCTATTAGAAAGCAAATTAATTTTTGGGACAAAACATTTCAAAGCAATTTATTAAAGGTTTCTAAGATAATCGAAATTGCTATACAAGAATATTTAATTTTGGTTACCTTGAAATGACAGCTTGTCAATGAAATTTCATGTTGATGCCATTCCTTTGAAAATGGAAAAAAACATATTTATGTTTAAATGGTAAAGAATCATTGCGTTTTATTAATTCTGTTTAAACAGTGAGTTATGTTAAATAAATGTGATTACTTAGTTAACAATATTTTAATATATTTATGAACATATTTTTAATGCTCTTCTTTATATATATAATCCTTTGCTCGTTTAAAAATTAAAAACGTGCAAATATTACCGTTAATTAAATTTATTTTTAGCAATAACTAAAATGCTGAACTGGAGCATGCTATCATAAAAGAAGTAATTAGTTGAAATATATTTGTGACTTATACATTAATCGTAAATGTATATTAATATTTTGCTATTTGTTTATTTACATTTTAAGGTTTATAGTTACAGTTAATTATTTTCCAAATTTAAGTAACTTCTTAAGTCGTAATAAAACTTTTATAAAAGATACAAAAAATATTTTTGATACTCAGAGTAGAAAAGGCAAATTTTAAAGGAAAATTTCGAATTTTTAAAATAATAAATACAATTTGACACATGATAATGACCAAGATTTAAAAATAATTTCTCTTAAAAATATTTTTTCTATTAAATAAAAATTTTAAAAGTTGTTTTGCAAAAATATAATACTTGTTTACAATCAAATAAATCCTTGAAAATTAAATTTCTAAACCATTAAATTTTCAGTTTTAAATTAATAGCAGTTAAAAACAGGTAAACTGTAGTCGTACTTAAATTTAATACATAGGGTACATCTATGACCATTTCCCTGGATATAGTAAATCTACATTTTGATTGAATTCTACATATGCTGTATCTGCAATTAATCAGATATCCCACAGCAGAGTTCGTTTCTAATTAAACTACCGGCTTGTCAAAGATCTCTGCAGTTGGAGATTATCTACAATAGGACTATGCTTATAATCCTTTAAGACTAAGCTCATGCGGATTAAAATGATGAAAATGACAAAATGCATGGTCCTGGGAGTTTAACGTACCGAGATATGTAGATGGGCTTATGATGTATTACATATCAAATAGACGACTGTTAGCAGTATGATAAAACGTTACCTTAAATAAAAGAAAAATAATGCATTGTAGTAAACTTGAATTAAAATTTATATTTAGACTAGTTCTTTGTTTAATTCACTATTCGAATTGTGTTATTGATATTTAATCTAAAAAATTTTTAAGTCAAACTATTTAGAATTCCCCCCCCCCCCCACAATAAACTTATTCTCTAACTTAAGTAGAAAATAACATGTCTTGTTTTTAGGTAAATGGATAATCACATCTTTAGATGATCATTCACAAATCAGAGGTACCATAGATGAACTGATTAGAAACTTTTGCATTCAATAAAGATAGCGTTAAGGATCCTATTTCAGCAATTCATTTGTAATTTTAAAAATATCTTAAATTGTAATAATTAGTCATAAAACCTTTACCAGCTTAAAAAAACACTAACGATATATTTTTCTCTAAAGCAACACATTAGGTCAAAGGTTAAAATATTGTCTCATTTAGAAACCTGCCACTCGTACTCTCCCTCGAAACACGATATTAAGTTATTGAATTCAAATTTACATGAACTAAGTGTTGTCGTAGTTACTTTTTAATAAAACACAATGCAAACTCTTGCAAACGTTCGACGCCAAAAAGTGTTTGGTCAACGGTTTGTTTTCAGGTACTATAAAAGAACATAAATTATTCTCTCAATTATGCAGAACGGAGAATTATGAATCTCTTTAGCAAATTGCCAAACTTAAAGTCGTGGTCGTGGTTAGTACTTTGGTTGGCTGTGAATAAACAAACCCCAGTGTGCAAATCAAAGATTAATAATTTATTTATGTAGTTAGACATGTAACTTACAGACTCGCAAGGGGTGCTCCACATTGGTAAATAGATGCTACACAGAGTGACAGGAATTATGTGAAAGGATACCTGAGGTCGGAGTTAGAGTCCGCGGGACACTGGATATCGGGGTCAAGATGCCAAAGATAGGGGATATCACCATTTGGCAGAAATGAAAGAAAAATGAAATTATAATGAAATCTAATTGAAACTTAAAGCATAATTTTGAAACATAAATTTTTCGGCGTAACAAATAACTATTAGGAGTATTCAAACTTATATTGTATTTAAATTAATCAAAGAACTAGTAAACAGTTACGAATCTACCATAAATTACCTTTTTTTTTTTTGGGGGGGGGGGGGGTAGTTTAATTTATTTCTCTCTGGAATTTATTTAAAGAAAAATGTTTTAAAACTCTTACTGAAACTTTCTTAGTTATTTTATCCTGTATAAGAAACTATGCAGTTTTTGTTTTCCTCATGAACTACTACGATAACAAATATATGTAAAGTGCATCCGCACCCTAATTGTTTTGAGCAGTCTACATTTAATACTTAAAATCGAAGAATATACACTTTTATGTCCCATTTTGCGAAGATTTCTTTTACCCATCGTCATGACATTTTGTACAGTTTTTTCCGATACCAATTTAAGGAGAAAATGATAAACCCTCTTGAATTGGGTCAAGTTTTTGGGTTCCTTTTTCTCGTATGAATATATTTACATTTCATAATTCTCCAGAATTTTCTCTACCTCTTGCTTGTGGGACTAGGCGCATTGTCCTTCCTGGGTATGAAATCAATACTATTTTGGTTCTTGAGATACGCGATCACTTCTTTCGTGTAATGACTGGTAGCCAGAACAAAATATCTTGCTTGTGGTGATGTTAAAAGATGAAGGATATCGGTACTCCCTTTATATATTGTTGCAAGTAAATTCCATCATTCACAGTTCCCTCAAAGAACGCCGGTTTGGACACATTTCATCCTCATCCATGGCGTGCCACACCGTCACTTTTTCTCTTTAGGTCTGATACTATATTCTACGGGAACAGAATCTGGTGAGGCATAATAGCAGTACTTACTTTCACCAGCGAAAACCATTATTTTCTTATAAGCTTTTAAATTCAAATCTTCTTTTATGATTTCGTGCATATAAAATCTAGATATCGTCAATTTCCGGGAGATTCGACGCACTGAAATATCAGGTTTCTTTTCCATGATTTTATTAATCTTCGTTACAAGAGTTGGGTTCTTTTTCCCGGACTACATTTTTAAAATTTTAAGAAGTTTCAATGTTTTCTTGTTCCTCATACTGTTTTAAAAGACGATATATCACTGTTTTGAAATTTTCCACTTTTTAAAATGTTTAAAGATAACATTCTCGCATCTTCTGCTCATCGAAAATTATATAATTGTACAATTTCTTTTCGATTAGCGTTCGATAAATTATCTGACATGGTGAGGCTTGCAGCAGCAACAATCAAAATCTTATCTTATTTTAGAGTGTGTGTGATCTACTTTCTGCTGGTAGTATGAAAATTTACATGTTAAAAATTTCTCGCAATAGCTTAGCCAATCAAATTGTGTCATTCTCATGGCGGACGCGCTTTAAAATGCTTTTGACGACTTGTAACACGTTTTACGGAACATATTTTCGCCCAAAAATACAGTCTATAATGGAATTATATGGAACTCAGAATGGTTTCTATGAAAAAAAAACATTTTGGGACCCTGTGATTTAAGAATTTTTAAAAAGTTTAGGCATTTTAAAGAAATTGGTACCTAAATAAAATTAGATACATTTAACGAGAAAATTAAGATCACCTTAAGTTCAAGTTTAAATTTTCAATATGAAGGGGGGAACCAAATTCCATCTTTTTTTTAATGGAGACCTTGACAACACTTTAACTATTATTACGAAAAAATTCAGATTACCAAAATGCCTAAGTAAATAGTAAAATGTTTCAATGATTTTAGTATAAACTTTGTACTTAACCCTTTTAGTCCCAGTGATGCCATTTGGCATCATGTTTCTGATCATAATTAAACAAAAATAATAGGGCTGACATATATTGGGATTAATAAAAAATATTTTCTAATAGAAAAAAGTTTGAAGAATCGAATGATGTGCTTTCTGATATCATAAATGGCTATAGACGATTAGAAAAAAAATTCTAAAATGATGATGCCAAACTGTCATTGGGACTGAAAGGGTTAATACTATGCTAAGTATACACAAATATCTCGTAATAGATATATATTTCGTACACTTGTCTCTCTCTCCCTATAAGTACACAATGTCATTCAGTAAAGGGCCAACTTGTATTACCTCATATATAGTATCAGATTCCTGTATGACAAAATGTAATAACTCACTCATACGTCAAATCAGTCACATATACTTGAAAAGCACCGTGAAAGGGGCAGTGGAGACAGTTTTGTGAGGCATAAAAGGTATTCAACTGAGAACGACATTAATTTTAATTAAATTGGTCGAATCCGATGTTCAACTCAAACTTGCTTTCGAGCGCTAATTACTGAGCTAAAATTTAGTCGAAACACGAATGAATTTGAATTAATGGTGGCAATTACTATATTGTTGAATGGCGTTAAGAATGCTGATTTTTCCATTGAATATTGATCTAAAAAGTTAATGGTATTTTTGAGGATCAAATTATTATTATAGTAATTAAAATTAATCTAATTAAAAAGTTCTTAAACTTGTACAATTCTTAAAAACCTTAAAAATTCAATTATTCTAACCCTTTAAATATCCTTATTAACTACTAAAAATTACAATAAATATTTTTAAATAAATTAAAAGTATATCAAGAATCAGAAACAAATTTTCTAATTTTTTTAATTAATAATTCGTTTTTTAAAATCACCGCATTGGAAAAACGCTTATTTAATAATGTTTTAAGCTTGCACAAATAAAAAAACAAATCTAAATTAAACAACAAAATGACCAAAAAATCTATCTATTAGAAAGCAAATTAATTTTTGGGACAAAACATTTCAAAGCAATTTATTAAAGGTTTCTAAGATAATCGAAATTGCTATACAAGAATATTTAATTTTGGTTACCTTGAAATGACAGCTTGTCAATGAAATTTCATGTTGATGCCATTCCTTTGAAAATGGAAAAAAACATATTTATGTTTAAATGGTAAAGAATCATTGCGTTTTATTAATTCTGTTTAAACAGTGAGTTATGTTAAATAAATGTGATTACTTAGTTAACAATATTTTAATATATTTATGAACATATTTTTAATGCTCTTCTTTATATATATAATCCTTTGCTCGTTTAAAAATTAAAAACGTGCAAATATTACCGTTAATTAAATTTATTTTTAGCAATAACTAAAATGCTGAACTGGAGCATGCTATCATAAAAGAAGTAATTAGTTGAAATATATTTGTGACTTATACATTAATCGTAAATGTATATTAATATTTTGCTATTTGTTTATTTACATTTTAAGGTTTATAGTTACAGTTAATTATTTTCCAAATTTAAGTAACTTCTTAAGTCGTAATAAAACTTTTATAAAAGATACAAAAAATATTTTTGATACTCAGAGTAGAAAAGGCAAATTTTAAAGGAAAATTTCGAATTTTTAAAATAATAAATACAATTTGACACATGATAATGACCAAGATTTAAAAATAATTTCTCTTAAAAATATTTTTTCTATTAAATAAAAATTTTAAAAGTTGTTTTGCAAAAATATAATACTTGTTTACAATCAAATAAATCCTTGAAAATTAAATTTCTAAACCATTAAATTTTTCAGTTTTAAATTAATAGCAGTTAAAAACAGGTAAACTGTAGTCGTACTTAAATTTAATACATAGGGTACATCTATGACCATTTCCCTGGATATAGTAAATCTACATTTTGATTGAATTCTACATATGCTGTATCTGCAATTAATCAGATATCCCAAAGCAGAGTTCGTTTCTAATTAAACTACCGGCTTGTCAAAGATCTCTGCAGTTGGAGATTATCTACAATAGAACTATGCTTATAATCCTTTAAGACTAAGCTCATGCGGATTAAAATGATGAAAATGACAAAATGCATGGTCCTGGGAGTTTAACGTACCGAGATATGTAGATGGGCTTATGATGTATTACATATCAAATAGACGACTGTTAGCAGTATGATAAAACGTTACCTTAAATAAAAGAAAAAGAATGCATTGTAGTAAACTTTAATTAAAATTTATATTTAGACTAGTTCTTTGTTTAATTCACTATTCGAATTGTGTTATTGATAATTAATCTAAAAATTTTTTAAGTCAAACTATTTAGAATCCCCCCCCCCCCCTCCTAACAAATCAATAGAATAGCAAAAGTAAGGAATAGTTAAGTCCGCAGTAAGATTTCGGTGCACGCTTCTTTTTTCACTAATATACTAATATATTTAAACAAAGAAAATTAATAGCGTAAAAAGTGGAAGCTTTTTATAAAGTCTATATCCTTCCGTCTGTTTGTCCGTCACCCGCTTTTATAACTCAAACAAAAAAAACTCTACAGAAAAATGTGACAAGTCAAAACAAAAATTCAGAGCATCAAAAAAGTCATAAAATCAAAATTTTCAGAAAAAAAATCGAATTCAAAGTACTTCAATTATTAAAGAAAATGCAAAATTTAATTCCCATTTAAATAGCAAAGAAGGCCATTTTCAAATTCTTTTAAATCATCATTGCCACTCAACCATTATACCAGAAACTTTATTTATTTTGTGATATATATCTACAATAATATTAAATTATGATTATCAAATGAAGTGATATAAAAGCATTTAGTATGAATAGAAGAGAGTAAAAAGTCTCTAGTGTGTGAAATCGGCAAAAAATGAAAAGGTAATAGAAAATAGAGAACTAAGCGTAGTACAAGTAGTTAATTACCCATAGGAATAAGGACTTATTTAAACAAATAAAGAATAGTTTTCCTTATTAGGGGACTCAATATAATTTGGAAACAAAACCAAGGCAGGTACATATTTAGCTTTTGAAAATCTCCTCGGAAAATATAATTTAATGCTCTGATAGAGGATTCTCATGAGACATTCACATACATTTCATTAATCATGGGGTTTTGACCTTTAGTAATGAAAAGATTGAAGTCCCAAGTTTCAACATTGGACATTGTCTTTCCATCTCCTAAAGTATTTACTTTCCTTCTCTTAAAATAAAGTATAAAGACTTAAATATTTATATAAAATAAAATCAAAATATTATAATTTAAAGAACAGTTATAATGGCATGGTAAAATGTATATAAAATAATGAAACCATGATTTTTTTCTTAAAACTATTCATTAACAATCTAACATTTAATATGACATACGTTAAATTAACTAGAAGCTATCATTATATATTGTATTATTATGTTTATTTTAAAAACTGGGATTTGACGTTTAGTTTCCAAAAAATCAAGCAAAGCTGAGTTTTTTTAGTTACTAAGAATAAGGCAAAAGAAAGTAATCACTAGTATGAAGTTTCTTTGAAAGGTTTTACTGTATTTATTTTTTTCCCCCTGAATGTACTATTCCCTCATTCAATTGCACGACAGCCCTGGATGGGCCCTGGCTTTCTCTAGAAGTCGCATCCAGGCAAATCTGTCCTTGGCGACTGTTCCCCAGTTGGTATTGGCTTTTAGGGTCTTCGGGTCTTTTTCAAGACCACCGGTTCACGTCAGTGGGGGGTCTATTCCCCGAGGCCTAGTTCCCATGGACCTGAATGTACTATTGTTCTAAGTATCTTTTTTGTACTTTTCATGCTAATCATGCATGTTTATCAACTTACAATGTTTTTTTCAAAACTCTGGTCATTGATTCTAGTAAATCCTTTTTTGCAGGCTTACAGTTAAAAAAATCATTCGGTTTCGAATAAAAAAAATTGTATAAAGTAATTCCATTAAAAATATTTTACAAAGTCTTTTCCGGGAAAAACGTCCGCAAATAAGGTTAATTTACTAAATCAGAAAACTTTTCTTTACTCAGCATATGCGTGCTTATGCTGAGTTATATAATACCCCAAGTAATCCTGATTCTATTTTATGGTTTTAGAAAACATTTAAAGGAGGGTGGAAGATTACATCATTAGCATAGAAACCCAAATTCAAGAGTAGAAAAATATAAGGCCTAACATTCATGAATTAATCATTTCGACCATTTTTATGAGTTATTTAAAATGGCATCTTTTAGGTGACGTAATTCCTTCCAACTTTCATTTCTGCTGCTCCTTCGATTTGTCCTCTGTTCCCACGTGACATTGATTCACCAATCAAAGCTCGAGTAAGAATTTAATTTCATTCAATATTTTTGTTGCCACTCAAGACCTGAAACATGCCCATTACAGAATCAGCAGAAATACCCCCAAACCACTTTAAAAGAAGAAATACCCTATTACATATATTTAAAACTGAAAGAAGTTAACTCTTATGTTCACGCTGATCGAAACTCTCTCATACCTGGACACTATATTTTATAACTTACGTCACAAAATGATACAAATATACTTGCACAAAATTTTTAAAAATATACAATAATAATTCAAAACGGAAAAATTCGAAGGCATTAAAAACACGAAAAGGAATTGTACTTTCTATTTTTGTTCCCTCCTCCTGTATAAAGATAAAACCGCCAAACAAGAAAACTTTTCTTTCATGTTTCACTGATTGCGGGGATTTGAGCTCTTAAGAATCTCAAATAGTTTATAAAGAAAAGGCATTTTCTTCCTTTTAAATATCTATTCTTCTATTTTTAATTTTAAATCACCTTCAAACTCCCTAAATTGTTTATTTCCACGCAAAAAAAAAATTTACATGCATGTAATGTGATTATTAAATAAAATGTGATCGAACTTTTAATAATCATTTTATCACTTAAATATCGTGTGTGTTTTTAATTAATAACTAACAATTAGTAAAATATGCAATTAAACAAAAAAATTAAGGGTTCGGTTAAAATGCATAATCCACATCTTTATTTAAAATTTATTCAAATATTCTACTGAATTTATAGTTGCTTTCATTGCTTGAAAAATCGCTGGGTTACAACAGAAAATTTTAAAACCAGAGCAATCAATCATATATCTTAATTAAAATCCTTAAACAACTTTAATTGATTTTAAAAGATACTTAGTTCTACAAGTGCACAATTCATCTCTAATCTTGAAAATTTCCTATGATTAATTTCGTTTCTATACTTGTACACAAGAATGAAACTATAGAGTATAATACTGAAAGACTTTACAGCAATATAAATCTCTGTCTTTTGCTCTTAGTGCCATTTCGAAGATAATCATTGTGACATTTCACATAAAAGCATTTTAGAAATAAATAAAGTTTCGATGTTCCAAGTTAGCCAATGTGTAACATTTTATTAAGAATTTTTCTTGACACAAACATCAAATCGGGTTGATCGTATCTAAAAGGGACAAAAGCCAATTTCAATTTATTTCATATCAGAATCACAAAGTTCTTATTTAGGAGAGGATTCTCTATTTTACGGCTTATGCTGTAATAGATCTCCATTTGTTTGTTCGTCTAAACGTAGTTACAGATACATTAAACGTTTTAAAATGAAAATCTTTAACGAATCAGAACGGCCATTATTTGTTGGTTATCGAAAACGCATATCTATAGAAAAGACTCGGGCGGCTATAAAAATTTCTGTCATTTTTAAGTGGATAATGGGCTTCAGAAGATAGAGGTTACGATGAAAACTTTAAAATTCTCCATAAAATCGTGCAAATCCCTTGTGACATTCTAATAAAAGCATTTTAAAACGAAATAAAGTTTCGATGTTTCAATAAGTCGTATTTTATTGAGAATTTCTGAAACACAAACTTCAAGTTCGGTTTATAGTATCAAAAAGTAACAAAGGCCAATTTCAATTTATTTTTTATCTGAATTACGAAGTTCCTATTTAAAATCGGGTTTTCTATTTTTATGGCTTATGACCCTAGCAACGTCGGATTTATTTTACTAAGAATGTTTACTAATTCAAAAATTTAAATGAAAAATTAATAATTATAAACTAAGGCCAGTTGAAAGATTTATTTTTCGTGTTTGTTTAAAGAAACGTTAAAGACAAATAACTCGTAAAAGCTGCACTTGTCATTCATATTCTTTTGTCTAGTCTATATATATAATACTCTTACACGGCTCCCAAATTTCCTTATATTTCTAACTCTGCAATGGCAACAATCGAGTTTGTTTATACTTTATATTTTAAAATAAGAAAATCAGAACGATGAAGGCAAATGGACAGGAGCAACTTATAAATAAAGTCGCGCAAGGAAATTCTCTATAATTCAAAAATATGCATAAAAATACTGAACTATTATAATTATTAAAAACGGATATTTTGGAAAATTAAAAAGATTTTAAAAAAACTTTTACGTGCCAGGAAAAGTTAGTTAAATTTCATACCAGATTTTTTTAAAAAGTGGAACGTTAAAAATGTCAAATAATTGATTTAAATAAAGTAAATAATTATTTAAAATCGTTAACTAATGTTTAAACAAAATTAAACATCCAAACGTGAAAATTGGGTCAACTATCCTGGCTTCTCCTATACAAAACTTTTTTTTGTTTTCTTTATCCACTTTGTAAATCAATTTGGACGAAAATGTCATTTTTTAAAATCTGTTTTCATAAATAAAAAAAACATTTCCTTTTAACTTGGTTCTCAAACTTACTAACTATACGATTTTAAACAACGTTGAAAAAACTAAGAAATTTTAAAATCAACTACTAAAGGAACGAATTATTCCCTAAAAAATTTTAAAGTAAGTATTTACTTACTCCAAGTTAAAAAGCTGACTTACCTTAGAACGGCAGATAATCGTTTAAAATCAACGTACTTAATCGATTATTCTAGCTGGAAAACTGTCTTTAACAATCCGGCTTTTTTTCTTCTAGTTCCAACTGTGCTAACATATAACAAGGTTATCTAAATAAAAAAATCCTTACGAAGACTAAAGTAAACTCTCCCGAAATTTCAAAGTTCGTCTAATTAAAAGTAATTGCTTTATTTGCCTCGTTAATTTCTACTGACTTCCTGAAGTACGAAAATTGAGCTTTTGGATGAAAAGCAAGCTCAATTTTATTATAGTACTAAGAGAAAGTTCAATTCTATTATCCGGTTCTCTTAAGAAATTAGGGTATATGGCTTCAGTTGAGAATTATTAAGCTTTAATCTTTGTGCTAACAGTTATCTACCTAACCTTAGTTTACGCGGAAAAAATATTTCAAAGTTCACAAGTTACTGATTTCATATATCAGAGGATTAAAACTGACAAAATTGAACGCAATATATTTAAACAAAGACTTTAACTATTATGCAAATACATTTTAACATTTCGTAATGATGATCCCCAAATATAATTGCATTTTAGAGCATGCAAAAAATGTGATAAATATTTTATTACCATACCTTAATATAAAAAGTGTCACATTGTCTGATGTTATTAATTAAGACATTAACCCAATTTCTAACAAAGTATAAATCGTTAATAAATATTACTTATCAGTCCAATCTAAGAGGAAATAGTAAGTATTCTTATTAACAACAATACTTTTCTAATCCTCCCAAAAAGTTTGAAAGTTTGTCGTTAAACTCAAAAAACAAATCTTTTTAAGTACATATAAACCTCAAATAATTTTCAAGCAAACTATTAATTTTTATTTTATCTTTGTTTAGCCATTAATTGGGTACATATGACTTCAACAAATAATATTAAAAGAAAAAGAAAGAAAGCAGGCTTTTTCGGATTAACTATTAATTTTTTCACAACATTGCAAGTACTACGAAAATAAATTACAGATTAGCCGACATTTCTAGGAAAATATTTTCATTTATTATCCATTACCCTGACACCAATCAGTAGTTTCAAATAACAATCCTACATTGATTACGCCGTGGGCAAATTATTAACTTTAGTAAACCTTGCAGAAATGTCGATGTTAAAATCCGTTATATGAAACACAAAGTAATTTATTCGTACCACTAATGACTGTTGTTTGACTACAGTATTCATATTTGATGACACAAAAGCTCCCTCAAGTTACTTATTAGTAAAATTGTTAGAAACATAAGCTTCTCTATTTCTCCCCAAATCGATAGTTCTTGAACTTTGCATGCTCAGTGACGCAAAATCAGGAAATACAAGCAGTTATTTCGATTATCTAGCATTTGGTTAGCTACTAATTATGTGCAAATTATGTCTAGAGAACATTTTTATAGTAGAAATATTTGACATTTTATTTGATCAAAGTCATAATAAAATGAAAAGATGAATTGTTTCATTCTAGAAATAGTGGGTTTATAATATTAGTTTATAATTTCAATCATCTATTTTAGCAGCAGAATTATTAGCCAGTTGATTTAATTAAAATTGAGACCATTTTATTAAATAAAAATTGCACTTAAACTATAGAAATTGAAGAATAATATTCAACTATTTTTTTAAATTTAACTGAGCTTGAAGGGAATATAATATGGTTGGATTTTTATGTGCAAATATATTTATTGTGCAAGAATTGTACTATTTTAAATTAAAATATTACAATTCTTATGAATGAAGAAGTTTACAATTTGCTAGAAAAAAATTAAAATACAGTTTCAATTAAAAAGTATAAAAATATTTTATTTTCAAATCAAAAATACACTACTAACACATTAAACTATTGTTATATAAAAAAAAATTAAGTACATGACAGAATGTATTACACATTTTAAACAGGTTACAGACATAATTTTACAATTCACTTTTATAAAAAAAAAACTAAATTTAAATCCATTTACATTTACTTATAACAATGAAAACAATATTTCTCTGTCATTATTTATTACTTTATGGTATCTCTATAACTAACATGATGTATACAGTTTTATAGTTGAAAATATATTACAATATATCTTTTAAAATATTAAATTTTACAAACACTTTAATAAAGACAGGACAATACAAAACATTTAGAAGCTCTTCAGGAGAAGAAAATTGTTTGTAAATAAAGAAACTAACTTAATTTAACTCTTTTTTTTAAATACCCCTAAAAACTTTAAGAACAGATTATTATTTTTTCAAATGTTTGTTTATACACGTTTCTGATGTTTCAAATGGGAATAAAATGACTTCAAAATACATTCGTTAGAAATAATATATAGCCTTATAATGTTAGCGAAGACACCCAAGTTTAACTTGTAAATTACATTATTCTGATTTTGTAAATGTTGAATAAATACATTGAAAACATACATCTATAGTTAAACTCATAGTTTCCTTGGACAGAAGCCACGACCACGGGCGGAGCTATAAAACGCGCGGAGCAATCAGATGAAGACAAAATAAAACGGCTGAAATTTCCTCTTCATCTGATTGCTCCGCGCGTTTTATAGCTCCGCCCATGGTCGTGGCTTCTGTGCAAGGAAACTATGAGTTTAACTATAAAAAGATGTCTAATTCCATCTCGTCTAGACGCTTTATTGTCAAAGACATTTAATTTAGACAACCAAACAATGTCGTTGGACTTATTTTATCCATAAGAAGTCAGTTCGACGAAACTTTTTACAGCCCTTACAACATATATTTACGAAATTTTGCCGTTCGCAATCACTAAGTATACAGATCAAGGCTCGAAAAAACTCAGAAATGTTATCCGTCCCCGAGGACAGCTTGTCCAACAATATACCCGTCCTCCTTTGAATCTCACCCGTCAAACTCTAATGATATAAATAAATTTAAATTAGCAGTTACTAGGATTACATTATACAGAATAAAAGAAATACTTGGTTAATTATAGTAATCTAGTATTTATTTATGAAATAATTTAAATAACGAAGCTCAAGTTATCTGGAATGTCAATTTATCCAAGGCTTACTAAGTTTTTTAAATGAATATAATATGATAATTGCCAGTTCCATAATCAAGCCAATGATTTAGAGGTTTCTGCACGGAAATCTGAAAGGGCTTTTTAATTCAGGAAGATATTCATAATTATGTATAATGCTTCTTGTTAAAGACCAGTGAGTAATGTGTTTTTTTACTTAATTGTTAATTTCTTCGTTAGAAGTCCACGTGCATACATAACTTTTCTTTTATTTACCCGGTTACGTGAGCATGCGCATTTAGTCCGATGAAGGAATTAACAGGAATTCTAGATTAGAGGGTCATTTTAGAAGTGAAGTACTCTTGTAAGATGAAGTGAAGACTCTTGTAAGATAACAAAAATTAAAAATGTATCATGAATATTAACGGGGAAATGGCCGCCCACGAGGACGTCGGATTCGAGAAATGCGTTGTCCTCAAGGAATTTTTGACCGCCGAGGACGGGCGGTTTTTCGAGCCCTGATACAGATGAATAATTAATTAGACCGTCTACTTTTTGGGTACTTTGGTAATATTGGTAACCAGTTTTTATCACCCAACCCTGGCATCTTTACACTAAAGCAGATAAGTAAATACAAAATTGCTCAATATACCAATAGTAGTTTAATGAATAAATCCTAATATCTATCAAATTCACCCCATGTTTTATGAAATTCTATGTTTGAGTTGAAACTGATGAAATCAAGTATAAATTACCTTTTATTACCTGCCATTAAGATTACTTATTCGCACAGTTTGTGTTTTTAATGTTTTTAGTTGAGTTAATAACTGCAATAAAAAAGACTTTAAATACCGTTTACACACATAACTTCTAAATAACTGTTAACTTTCTTATAGAAAACTGAGGTTTGACCAAGATGTCAGTTACAGATTTGGCCAAAACAGCACTACATTGAAGAAAATCTCAGAAACCTTGTTTATGTTAACCGAAATGTCTCTGAAAATATAAGAGAACTACCATTAAAGGAATGCTTCCGATCAGTTGGGAAACGTTTCCGTTATTTTCAAACAAAAGAAGCTAAATGAATCCGATGCATGCGGAAATGATGTCATCCGCCAGATGGAATCTTCTCAAGAGTTCGGAGGTTCGAATCTCGCCTACTCCAGTCGTCCTATAAATCGGATGTATACTGGAAAATAGCCGATTCCTTTTTAAAAATAATTTTGGAAATGCTTAAAAAAATTTCTAAATATTACAGAAAAAGGTTCCGAAATAGTCGAAAACGTTTCTTACAATTACATGCACCGTAGAGCTGCCCCATATATTCAGAAACGTTACTGTTTTTGACAGTGTGTATAAATTCGGTGTACATAAAATACAGTGTATATAAATTCGATTTTAACAATCTTCATAAAATTAAAGTAGATACTCCGGATACATATGTCACTGGCTTGGAGGATCTGCTTGCAGTTGAGTTTGTCGGGCACTTGATAACGTTTGTTGGCGCAGAGTGCATGGGTATGAAACCATCTTTAGTCACTATGGTGTCTTCTACAGGTATCCGTCTTTGTCTAATGGGACGAGGTCGACAATAAAAGAACATCGCTGTAATGCAACCCAAAACAGCAAGAGCTACAACAACTACTGTGACAACAATGGGGAAAGATACAGGTTGGTACATGCTGTATTCTGAAAAACAAAAAGTGTAATGAGTACTAAGTCCATTAACTAGTATTGTTGAAAGTGACTGATGTTCACAAATTTAATTGGGGAACATAATTTTTAACAAAACCAGCATATTTACCAGCATGATTATTTTATCTTTTTATATTTCTTGGAAATACGTTATGTATTTTTTACTATTTTTCGCTGTTTAATCAAATACAGTATTATTCATAAAAATCTTATTTCAATACACAACTGGCTTTAAATAATCTACTTTGGTATTACTTACTGGTTGTCATAAGGGTTATAGATATTAAATTATATAACCCATTTTTTTAAAAATTTGTCCACAGAAGTCTAAACAACAAAAGTTTGGTTTAAGTACGCTATTTTCTTCAACCTCAATAAAAAATGTATGTGTATACTGTATGTAAAACTTAAAAGTAACATAACTGAAAAAAATACGTTTTGAATTTAATTGACAGCCATATGCAAAATTTGGATACACATCGAATGAAGCAATTCCTTAGAAGAAATAACTGGAAACACAAATGTTCAAACTCATATGTAGTTATTTTCCAATACGTCATTTTTGATGGTATGGTGTGATATATTGCTTTTTAAATATCAATAGAATTTGTAATAATAGATTTTTAAGGTAGAAATTTTTACGTTAATTATCAATCTTTTACTTAACTTATTTGACCTAAAATATATTCTAATATAAAATGAATTATTGTTAGCTTGTGTGTGATTCCTTAATACACACATCTGTATTATATTTTTAATTAAATCTTAACTCGTACGAAAATGAAGATTACATTTTCAGAGAAGTTTCTTTTAATAAAATATAAAAAAAGAAAACTGTTTCTGTTCTTAGCATTACTATTGCTTGAATAATTTTGTTTATTAAATATGTCTTATAAAATTTTTAATTAATTTTTAAATCAGATATCTGGAAAAAAATATTTTATATTCTAAAAGCAAGCATAAAACCTTAGAATAGAGAATTCCAACTCATTTTTATTTTTCTTTGATAAGATTTCTTTATAGAAAAGCTATCAGGAATCCGAATAATGGGTTAAAAATTCTATATTAAAAATTTATGTAATAAATTATATTAGTTTTAAAATAGTCAGGAACGTGATGCAATCTAAAACGGCTTTCAATTCTAAAAAACAACTGACGAGTGTCGACGCGAAGCGTCCTTACTCCTTCTTCGAAATCTTTTCAAAAATGGATTAACTTTGATTGGAAATAGGGTTGGACTAAATCTTCGCTGTAAGCCGATCCTGACATATTTAGTATATATTTAGCAAGAAGTTACTGTTATTTCTCAAACTCAACTTTACCAAACTAACCAAAAAAAGGCGCCATCGATTTATTTACGAATCGAGCCACTCTGCAGAATATCACAGGACTTCCTATTTCAGGTTGATATCGATACTAGCTATTTTAAAGTTTTTATTTAAAATTACAGAGGTAACAGAAATAAGTTAAAATGAGCTTTTTTTACAATTTAAGATTATATGAAGTCGATTTAAAGCAATAAAAAAGTTGAATTCCCTATTAATAACATGATAGTCCTGACTAACATAAAGCATAAAAGTTTTGCATATTCAATGAATAAATTTTCAGTACTGAAATACGTAATTTTATATTAGCTTATTTCCATACCAGTGCTTATGAATTCGAATAAATATGCATTTATTAATTTAAATTACTAAAGAATGTGATTTTATATAAGCTTCCTTCATGAAAAACTAAGGTTTTCAAATATAAAAGAAGGTCTAAAGAATTCAAATGTTCGCACAATAGAGCGCTTTAATACACATAAACGTATAAGATTGTCATCAAACTTTAAATCATTAAATGTTTGATGACAAAAATAAGTAGAGTCATTTTAATCAAAATACATTTAAGGTTAATTTTTATTAGATATATAATTTACGGTACGTAAAGGTATATACCTTATATATTTTAACATTGGCCAACGGCCTTTTTTCTACTAGAGTATTAATATAGTCAACCATTCATGCATTAAAGAAAACAAATTTTTCTACTAGAGTATTAATATAGTCAACCATTCATGCATTAGAGAAAGCAAATTATTTATTTATTTTTAATTATACTACCAAAAAATTATTTTAATTAAATCACTAAATTCAAAAGATTGTCAAGTCCACAGAAATATTTTTGTTTACGCTTCTTCTTTCACTATAATGTTAGAAGAAATAAGCTTAAAAGAAAATGTTCCAATGGACTTGAGCCCATCTATCATGTCTTTATCCGTTTAAATCTCGTTCAAACAGCTATTCAGTTTAAAAATAGCTTTTAATCTACATTGAAACTAAGATATTTTCCCCAAAATCTTAGTTTTTTATTAGGGATACTTTTTTGCAGAAATATAAATAATATTTTTTGTAAAAATAACAAAACGCACCAAAACATAAAATATGATCAATATGTATTGATAGTGAATCCCGCTTTTCATTTTTAGTAATTACTAGATTATATTTTTGAAAAATGTTGTCCTTTTAATTAGCATCAAGAAATTTTTGGCTTGTTCAGACTAAAAAATTTCCATTATATATTCCCTTAAAAACTCTAAAAGTAGATTATTGCAAGAGGTTGTGAAAAGGTAGTTTAGAACAGATTTTGTTGTTGTTACTAATGCCACTTGGGAAACCCAAGCTCTTCCCGCGGAGCGGTCAAGGATTAAGGCAAATGGGTGCGGTTCCTGATGAGAGATGCCCATGTATTGTAGAGATTACACGGCAGGAATCCGACTTGGCATCGTGCTGACAGATGCTGCCATCTATCGTCACCTCCGCTATTTAGACATGTCCCTGAAGTTGAGGGAAATAGTCTCCAGGGACCTGCACCCGTGGGAAACTGCGCCATTACCGCCTACATGACGTTCGGACCCACAGATTTAACGAGCACTTACTCCGCATATACTCGGTGGTTCTTCAGAGGTATCAGGACTCGATCGCGGGACCTTCCGATTCCGAGAACGAGGCCTTAACCACTAGGCTATCCAGAACAGTTTTAAAAACCCTCTCTATAATTAACCCTTTAAAACATTTCTTCAGTGAAACGCCTTTTTTCCGGAAACAGGCTTTCTATTTTTTTTTTTTTTTTTTTTTTTTTTTTTACATTTGCCAACCATTTGAATTCTTGTTATGACCAATTCAATTAAATAACTACTAAAGTAAATTCTAAAAATATCCATTACGTTACAAAAGTTTTTTTATTAGAAAATTTTCAGTTGATAACTTTTGTTAGGTTAACTATCTTAAATATGACTTTAAAACTTGTTGCTTTTATTTAAAAAAAGTCAAATGTCTAATCATTTTGGTATATGAGTATTTCCCCACATATATCGTACATAAGAAGATGTGCTATATTTCAGAAATAGCTACGGAAGACATCCTATATCAACTTCATTTGACATTTGTCGGTTCTAATACTTAAGAAAAGTTAAGTATTAACTATTACTTACTGGGTATTACTTCTAGATATGTGAAGTGGAAGTCATATCCATATGTGTTTGCTCCCAGGCAAACGTACTTCCCAGCGTCATCTAGCTGTACATTTTCAATTGTCAATTTGGGATAGTATATGCCGTCTTTTAATAAATAGTCCACAGAAAAGGGCTTTGTTAAAACATAATAAGATTCTCCCTCCATTGTGATTGCGTGTTTGCCGGGATATAGATTGGCTTTTTCCTGGCTAACTTGCTTCAGCCACTGGAAAGGGGTAAATACAATGGTAGTATACAATTAAAGTTAGTAAACAATGCTGAGTACACAATGTAAAGTAGGTAAACAATGTTTTGTACTGAAAAGAAGAACTCTGATTTAATTGTTAACGATTGTCCAATACCGTTGTGATACAAAACCGAATATACTTCGCACTAATGGATTAACAAATTTAAATTATGTAGGCTTGGTTTTCATTGCAAAAAAAGTTTGTAATATCGATTTTCAGAGTAGTATATATTAAAGAAACATTTGTTGCAATTATTTCCGTTGTTCGAAATGGTTCGGAAAGTCTTTTGAAGACTTTAATCTTTAAAAATCTATAAACTAAAAATATTAGTTTTAAATTATTATTCGTGGTAACTATTAATTTGAGGAAGATTGTATACATCTTCATTGCTCACAAAGTTAAGATGAGGTTTAAGAAATGATATATCTTTTTTCTCAAGCCTAAAGCAGAGTAACGACCAACTGGCATTTTTTTCTGATTCCGGTTTAGATTTGCGTGTTTGTTTACTTTTGATTTCTCCTTTAAAATGTTCTTTACTAAGACAAAGAGCATACCATTGCAAATATAAACAACTTAAAAAATCTGAAACTATAATGTAAATTAGGTAAGCTATTAATGCAACGTAAATAAAATCTGACTAAAACTTAAACTTTTTTATGATTCTCAGGTTAAATAGATTTTGAACAATTTATTTTATACATACATAGACTTTGAAACTACACTGTTAAAAGTTTAGTGCAAGATTGCACCGGAATCCTAGAACTTTACTACCATGAATTTACCAGTTTTGTGGTAAACCATAACGCGTTGACATACCGCAAAAATGGTTAATCAACACTGAAAATAGTGGTGAAAGCTAGAAAGTTCCAGGATTCCGGTGCATAGCTGCACTGAATTTTTTAACTGTGTAGGGTACTGGA
Source organism: Oedothorax gibbosus (assembly GCA_019343175.1). Classification (NCBI taxonomy): domain Eukaryota; kingdom Metazoa; phylum Arthropoda; class Arachnida; order Araneae; family Linyphiidae; genus Oedothorax; species Oedothorax gibbosus. The sequence goes on from JAFNEN010000223.1 coordinate 382,899, forward strand.
TAATATAACTGCACTTGTTAAGATTATAATTTTGATATTACTATTTACTTTATACATACGCAAATATACATTGAATTTAGGGTGGTGGATAACTTAACCCCACTTGTTAAGATACCACTTTTGATCTGAAAAACTAACACTAAGAAAATAGAAAATATAGTGTAGCATAGAACAAAAATGGTGAAATATGAAAGAAGCGCACTCTGATGGATATTTTAGTGAGAACCACACAAAGTCTGATTTGCCTTTAAAATACTTCAATAATAAGAAAATTTCAATAAAAATGAAATATTTATTTGCAATTTACCCTCGTTATATCACGCTTACAGTATAAAACGGTAAATAAAATTACATGTAATAATAAAATTATGGCAAAAAGAAGAAACAAAATCTTTTATTATTTACTGTAAAATAACACATTATTAAACGTAATAGATACATTTTTTACTCCTTTACATTCATTTTCTATTAAAATACCCAACTAAAGTATGCTGTTTTAACTTTTTCTACGTAAACCTCTTTTCCATAAAATATCGAAATTTGAAAGTTTTTAGTTAAAAAGTAGATACATGGGGAACATAAAATATTGTGAAAAAAGGGGGGATTCGTAGACATGTTTTGACCGTAATTTATTTTAATGAGCAATATAGAGGGGGTACAGGATTAAAATAGGTCAAATTGACTGCCCCACTCTCTTTTTTAAATTCGACTTATATTTCTCTCTTTATCTTAAAAAAGTATCATACTCCACATTTTCTTAAAAGCAAAAGTACTTAAATAATAAGAAGTTGTATTTTGAAGATACAAAACACAATGAGCATAAAAAAGTACTTTATTTAAATATTTTTACTGCTCAATTTACATAAAGGCAGTTACTGAAAATGTTATTTTTATATAAATATAATTTTATTATTTAACTAGTAATTTATCAAATTTATATTGTTATTTTACTCTCGCTTACATTTACTTCTCGTTTTCGAAAAACATAATTACTTTCATTAAAAAAAATTAAGTACACAATAACAAATATAAAATAGAGATTTAGTAGAGTAACATTTTTATCATAAGAGCGTTTTCATAATTTATTGGGAACCAAAATACGAGTCCTGTTAAATTAAACTTTAATTAGCATAAAACCAAATTGAAAAAGTAAATATTTCATTAATAAACTTTATGTCCGCTTAATTTAAATTTTTAAAAATTTATATATCGGTTTTTAAGAATACTTAACAGTTCCTACATTGACAAAGAGATGGCGCCACTTACTTCAATGTGAGGAGACGAAGCACTTTCTACTCCACACTCCATAACTACTACATCTCCTTCTTCGACCGTTTGATTTGAACCAGTGATCAGAGGTTTTCCACGTATATTACGGAAGGGCTCTGAAAAAAAAAGATACTGCGTTTTATTTATATTTTTAATTAGAAAATTAAAATACTTATTTGTCGAGTTGCATTGAAACAGAGGTAATTGAGTTAAAATAAAGTATAACCGTTTATTTATTACGGAAATACTTGCGATAAATTTAAATGAATTATAAATCTTTTGTTTATGGTACCTTTATGATATCAGGATCGTCGCGTAATTACCAGGCCATACTTAATCGCACCCCCCCCCAGTCCCCCCAACAATATGAAAGTTAAAACTTCACACAATATTTAAATTATTTGTTTATATAAGAAAACAAAATTGCGTGCATTTTTTTACTTCGCAAAGCTGAGACTCTATTAGCCCTACATGATATTACACTAAAGTTAAAGTTAATGAAATTATTTTCTAGGAACATTGTGCAGTCTCAAATATTTTATCCCTTTAAAATAGTTACTAAGATCTGTCAGCTAATGAAAATTTACTGAAATATTTTGTTGATCTCATATGTCCCGCTGAACCAAGAAAAGTAAATATTTTTCTATTGCATTGTCGGAAACGTCACTGTTCCGCTCCAAATTATAATGTGGGAGACATATTTTATTTTACAATCAAATCTGTAATTGATGAATATGGTCTCTAAAGTAATGAAATTTCATTCAGTAATCCATATCAATTGCTTCTTTTTAATAAAAAGATTAGAGTGAAAATATTGATCCATGTACTAAAATATTATTTGAATAAAATTTGAATATTCCCATTTACAATTCAATCCTTTTTAGTAAATTGCAGATATTTGCTTTGCAAAATGTTTTCAACGAATATATAATTATGAATCTTCTAATTTTTAAAAACACATTTTTATTTAAAATGCTTCGAGTTACTATTTAAAATATAAATCAATAATAAACATAACATACATAAACAACAATTCTTAATATCTATTTTTCTTTCGGGAAAAGACTGAAATTGTATTCAAATCGAAAATAGATAAAAAATACTTTGAACGTTGTTGAACTTTCCTTCTAAATATAAACTCTAACTTCGTACGAATCCCGCTGTTACGTAAAATGCATTTAGAAATACTTTTTTTTCAATGGTTATTTAATCGTTCAAGAAAAACAAATTATTTTCAATTTCTAAGAAAAAATCATTGTGATCACAAAAATACAAAACTTTTTGTCCTTAAAAAAATTAGAAACTGAAACGTAAAAAAAACTCCCGGAAACTTTGACAAATCTTTTGGAATTAATATTATACCACGGCCAAGGGCACGAAACTAAATGAGCAAATTCAATAGCTTTTGAACTAAACTCTATCCAATTATGTAACACTACCCCCAACTATGAATTCCATACAATAAATAAGTGTTGTAATTTCTAGCATTAATTTCCGTTAATTAATTCCGTAAGGTTTTCTATTTCGTAAGATTATACTCGAACACAATTTCTACTTATGCGTGTTAATAACATTGTACGCCGATAGAAAACTGGTCGATGTACAATGTTATCAAACAGGAAATAGTGCCTATTTCTACTAAAAGTCCACAACGGTACACCAATGCCATTTGGGATTCTATTCGCATTCCTTCAATAAGAAATACAATTAGGGAGCTACACGCAAAATATGTTGATTTCCGTTTCGTAATGGCACCAATATTATATAGTGGTACGCAATGGGACCCACATAACGAAAGCGGGGGAAATACCCGAAAGGTACCACGACCGAAATCTGAGGAGTAAAAAATCGATAAAATTGATTATGGGATGGCACAGAAAAGATCTGTCAGAGGAAAATAGATAAAACAATGGGGAAGCCGTATTCATCTCCTCCAAAGCAATCCGTATAAGCAGAGCTGATCGAACTCAGTAGTTCGTTTCTTAGGTATTGATATTTATTTTCTGGAGTTTGAAAAAGTATAAGGATTTTAAAATATTAAATCCCCATCTTTGGGCGACCACTCTATCTTTGTTCTTTCTGAACTCGATCTACTTTGAATCCATAACATAAATAAGTTGTTTAAAGTATATATCATCAAGTAAAATAAAAATAATAACAGTATTTGATTTGATAATAAGGTATTTCAGTCCAACTTCCATTCATAAAACTTAAAATTAAATTTAAGATAATATTCTTTGTGCTTTTTGAGTCGGCCTAAGGCTCCTTCTAAAGTCAAGGCCTCGTACAAAATCACTTTTGGAAAACCCCTGAGGGCAATCTTTATTCCATCATGCCTTTGAATTGAAGCAAGAAATTTTATATCTTAAAAATAATGATTTTTCTATTTTTTCGGTTTTGGATGTCGAACTAAAATTCGCAAAATTGCTTTAATATCACAATTACTTTCTTGTAAAATTGAAATGAAAAATTACAGTGAATTAAATTATTATTATTTTTTAGAAAATCATTGTAACATTAAAAATAATGTTTCAAGTATTTGAAATGAAGAATTCAATTTATAAATTTTCGTTACATTCCCCAAATAACATGAATTTAGCATTGGGGGTAAATGTCCCCAAATGCTAAATTCATGTTAGCTAAAATAGGAACTGTTGTTAAATCACAGATTATAAATAAATCTTCTATTGTTGTTTGCAATCAAAAAGTTTTTGAGTCGTTGTAAAATTTTCAATTGCCATTCCTTTTGTAGTTTTCCAGGAGTTCTACTTTTTCTCTAAAGAATTTTTTTATTCCTTTTGCACATCACATTTGCTACTTGGTAGTTCAAGCTCAAGTTTGGTTTTTCTGGTATACTTCTGCAACATTTTTATTGTAGGTTCGTTTTTAGCTTTTAAAACTTCACTACACTCCTCTTAGAACCAATCCTGTTACTTCTTTGTTTTATTTTTCACCGCTTGTTTAGTCATATCATTTATCATTTTTATTTTTCAGAAAGTTCCATTAATTTTCAAAGTCAGTGTTATCTGTCACCACTATTATTTGAGTGTCCTCTAACTTTTTTCTACATCCCTTTGTCGGTGTTATTTTTCGGTTCTGAAATTTGTAGTTTGCGCTTAGTTGTTTTTCAACAGTGTAGATATTTTATTTCTAAATTTTGCTATCACAATTGGCTCCTCTGAAGGTTCTAACGTCTTCAATAGACGTTTCCCATCTCCTGGATATCAATAATCGTTCTGGATACAATTCATATTCCCGAGTAAAATCAAATGTACACCATTTTATGAGGTTTTTAAAGCTAAAAGATAACCGATTAGATATGGTCAACATATTTTGTAAAATTCACTAAAACAGGGCTGCCTTAAGAGCTTACTATTACATGCCACCATATGCACAAAATCGTTACTGGATTGAACGAAAACTGCAGTGGGGAGGTAAACGGCAGTATCTACAGCAATGATTTGGACCATTTTTGAACTGAAATAATCAATCTTTAATCTACTATCTTTTTAGTTGTAATTGTTGAGGCTTGTAACAATGGTCTAGTCATTGTTGTAGATACTGTAGTGTACCTACCCTAAGCAGAAATATACGTTATATGCACTTACCTCCTACTTCTAAAACAAAGAAATGACTAGACTTTCCGAGAGCATTAGCCGCAACACACGTGTAGTTTCCAGTGTCCGTTGATAATGCTTTTGTAAATTTAAGTGCCCATCTTCCTATACGATATTGACTACTAATTGGAACACCATTTTTGTACCACATAATTTCAGGCTTCGGAAAACCGGTAGCAACGCACTGCAGCATGAAAGAGGATCCTAATGGTTTTAAAACGGGTGACTTGTCATTAACGTAGAGAATTTGAGGTTTGGCTAAAACATAAAATAAAAATTGTCGTTAAGTTAATTTTTGTTTCAGAATAGGCAACAAATTTTTTTCATAATTTGTGGAGAAGTAGGTCTAAATTAATTAATGGTAAGTTATATTTTACTTTGTTAATTTTAAATAAATTTTAGTACAGTGAACAATAAAGTAACTCCTGTCAATAAAGTGCCACCAATCTTAAAATTGTAGATGAGTTAGACAGATAAATCAAATAACGTTTAAAATTATAATTATCTTACCGGAATTTCACAAAACACATATTACATGATTTAACATAAACAAAACATGATAAATTAATTTGAGAGTTTGTTATTCAACTTACAAGTAATTGGAATTTTTGAAGATTCGTCGTCAATTGTCTCCTCAGGGTCATAAATAGCTTCATACTGTTCGTAATCTTCCTCATTTCCTATTGTTAAAATTATAAACTTATTATATATTATAATATTTATACTAATCACATTTATATTTAAAATACATAAAAACCTTGCTAAATAGATCTATAATTGTTTTTATTATAACTCGCATTGTTGTTATGTATAGGTTTGGGTTTTCAAGGTTTTCACTAATTAATACTAAAATAAGTTATGTATATTTACACTAATTATCACTTTTAATATTAACATTAAACATTGATAAGCTTTTACAATAATTAGACGCATGATTGAAATTATATAAGAACTATTTATTAGATATATGTTTACACTTTTTTAGTATATCGCAATACAAAATTTGATGATTGAAAAAATATCATCACGCGTAATAAAAAAAAGTTCTTGATCGAATCCTTTTCAAACTCGTGTTTAAGGAATTGAGTGATTTTTTTTCTATTTATATAAAAAAAGCTTTACAAAGGATTCTGAGAGACAACCCCTTTATGGGGATTTATTTATTCCCGATTTAAAGATTTTCGATGAACTCCGAATACCGTAATATAAATTTCCAAACTCTTTTTGTAAAGCACAATTTTAAATGAATTCTATATATAATATATCTTCCAACGTCCCGTTACATTTTTCAAAAAACTAAATAATTTTTTAAAGATTGACGATTAACATCAACTTTGGTTATGGATAAAATGCATAGGATTTAAGGAAAATAAAAAATGGACTAAAGATCAGACTTTTGTTTTAATAACGTTCTTTCACATCACTTTCTAATTAATAAATTGATATTAAAATTGTTTGTTTTAATTAATGATAAAAAATCTCAACTCTACATTAAAATAAATCATACGAAATGACTTTCTACGTAAACCATCTTACTCACACACATGGATAAATATAACATATATATCAACTAAACTGTAACCGTAAAATAAACGAGATTTTCCAATTACTATAGTAAACATAATACTCAACTGGTTTCATTGAGTAAACACTATAAGCCCTCAGACACAAGAAAGATTAAAGCTAGACAATATAAGTATCTGATTTAATTCCCGTCACTCTCCATACAATGCATATGAGGGGATTTCACCCAATCTGATCAAACAACAGTAAATTCTGAGACAGATGTTTAAAACATTGAAAAGTCAATAGCCAATCTTTTACATTTTATGCGTGTACTTTAAAAGTAAAACGGCCCATGTCATGTGTTCTAGTATTAAATATTAACTCTTTTTCTACTCATTTGTAAGTTATCTTTTACATAATACTTTCCAAAAGATAAGAATACAAGGTTTTAAGTTTTGATTATAAAGATAACATTACATGTAATGAAAGATAAACAAAGATTTTTCCTAACCATATCATTTTAAAACAGAATTTATTTTCTAATAATGGTACAACTACACCCGGTTTTGCTTTCAAAAATAAATGCTAAACACTATTCATATTAGCTTTTATAACTCAGTTTGCATCTCCAGAGTTTACCTATTTTGAACTTGTAACATAATGTTTGACTGGAGGGTACCCCACAGTAGCATAATACGACGTCTTTAGGACATCGAAAAGAGGTCGTCATAAACGACAACATTTGGTCGTAGTAGTTTAAATTCCGTCGAATTGATCTTGTATAGACAACAAAAGTTAGGCGACTTTACTACGTTACTTAAATTATATTTTTTAAACAAAATAAAAATGTTAAAATGTTTTTATATGGAATAATTGAGACACCGTTATTGGTATGAAGTCTAAAAGAATATACGAAATTTAAAGTATATTTTGATGTGTTTTTAGGCTTTTGTGGTTTTACCGGAAAAATAAATAAATTATATTTGACGGTATACAAAAAAAATCTTCAAAACAATATTTTGGCTGGTTTGTGATGCTTGAGATTGTAAGTTTCACTAGTTGATGTACCACTATTATAAAAACCTCTTCATTTATTCGAGGATTAAAGGTACATTTTGTCACAACAAGTAAAAATAAATTAAATAATTACCAATTACAAGAAGCGTAGTGTTATACTCGACGCTTCCGAATCCATTAACAGCTCTACACTTGTAAATTCCTGTATCATCATAAACAGTGTTTCTTATTCTCAGCGATCCATTGCTTAATACTCTAAGCCTCTTGCTCCCAAATGTCACCACACTTTCTTTGTCTTTATACCATTCAAATATCACGTCTTTGCTGTGCTTGACAGGGCATTCCAATGTGATGCTAACTCCTGGCCTTACTATTTGTTGTTTGTTAGCTTCTTTTACAGTTAAATGAGGGGGACCTAGTGGAAGAGAAACAAAGAAGTTTGTAACAGAAGTTTAGTAACTGTACCTAGAACCGCTTCCACACACGATATATAAACCTTAGAAACAAAATCGCCAATCACAGCATTTGGTTTTAATTTTAAATTTATAGTCGCCTATTTTCATATTTTCTTTTACAAATTCAATTAATATTATTTATCGTTTCCGTATTCATTTGCCGTTCGAAGAACAAAATTTCAGTAAATATGCTCTAAAAATATAAACGAAACTTATCATACCATCGTTCTTTATATTTTTCGAACAAATAGTTTATAATTTATATTTTGACGTCTTCATGAACTTAACGTTAATAAATGCCGAAAAGCAAATTAAAAATGACCAGATTATTTATGCAAAAAAATATAACTATCTCTGTCGCTTTCTTAAGGCACATATAACCCTTTCGTACCCCGTCAGATGGCGCTGATTTTTTAAGTTTTTGAGACTAAATTTTATGAGTTTTATCGAAAAAGGCGCCTTAAACAGCATCAATGCCAGTAACTCCTTAAAAACTACGTCATTTTTTATACAAATAACGAATGGTACAAGTCAGCTGCTTCGGTATCGATATTTCTGAAAAGCTTGAACATTCTCTTTTATACCCGCACGATCGTGATAGCTCGGTCGGAAAGGGTTAATAAACGATCAAAAGAACTCGATTGTGATATATAGTATGACCTCACATCAAATCATTTCGCTTTATACCACAAAAATAAAAATTCCTCCATTTTTTTTTTTAATGAAGTTTCTCGTGCGTTTGACGAAGTGGCACCCGTGGAATATTTGAACAGAAATAGGTTCTCTTGTTATTTCAATGGAGGTAATTGTTTAGTTATTAAATTTTTTGATATACACCTAATTTAAATTTTTAGGGGAATTTGGTATCTAGCCTTGCATATTATTTGCTTCAATATGACATATCCCACTTGTCTATGAGACTTGTGGTTACTTCTATGAAAGGAAGACAGAGAGAAGACGGACAAACAGACTGACTGAACAATTAAAATACCTTCCACTTTTTCACGTTATAAACGCTGTGTAGTAGCTAAAAAAATGTTCAAATATTAAATTCAAACATTTTTTAATTTTGAAAACATAGCAATAAAAGTGCAAAAAAACACAGAAAAAGACGATCTTCCCAAACATCCTCTATAATTTATTTACATTCAATGGAACCATAAAAAACATTCCAAAATTGACCAAAAGTTCACTGATTGTGATGTATCGGGTTTTAAATTATAGTTTAGAAATTTCTACGAAACCCGTGGATTTTTTATGTTTCTAAAACCAGATTTCATTGCATCCGGTTTTAAATTATAGCTATGTTGAACTAAAAAATGAATTGAAGCACTAATTCGTATACTACTAGTTGTCTGCTTGAGGGTAGTCTACTTTCGGCGACTTTTACAACACTAGAAGCGGTTCTGTTGTTTTGCTACGTTACCTCCTACTGTTCGTAATTATATATCCATTAAGGTGACTGAATTTTTAACTTATTAGATATTGAAATGAAAAATATATTTTTTATGTATCTGTAGTTTGTAAATATTGTATATTCGCTATCATTTTATGTCTATGGTATCATTAAAAACGTCATAAAAACGTAAATTTTAAGAATATAAAATAATACAAGAGGGAATTAACCTTTTAATTTATTTACTTTCAGAAGAAAAAAAGGAATTTATAGACGACAACTACAGATGGCTCTGATTTAAGATACCAGGTTAAATCTTAGTTTTATATAATAAAAATTTTTTGCCTTAAACAGTATCAAAGCTGGCAACTCCTTAAGTGCTACGTTATGTTTTATACAAATAAACAACTGATACTAGTATACTGCTTCGATGTTGTTATTTTTTAAAAGCTTGAAAATGTTCGTTTATAACTGCACTATTATGTAGTTCAAGTCGTAAAGGGATATAGTATTTGCATAGTTGTATATATTATAAACGTTACAAAAAAGTTGTACATAATATTTTGTATAATATCGTAAAGTGTACACTAAATATATTCTATTGAAAACTTGTCCAATAACCTCATATTTCTTACGACTAGTCTTACCTGATAGCACTCGATTTCTCTCTTTACAAAATATGTCAACCAAATATATTTCAGCGTCTAAGACCTGTCATTTCTACGGAAATTATATGAGATAAAAATTATATTTCAAAGCTGACAATTTACTAACATAGTTTAAAACTTTTCATTTTCAAACACATTTTCAACTAACGAGCCGGCTACGCTGAAAGATGTTTATTTTCATAAGACAGAGCGCAATCAACGATTGGATAAGATTGTTTAAACAACAGTTTTCTCACGACCTTTCCATAAAACAAGCAGATTATTTTAGTGGAAAATTACGATAAAATAAATGTTTTTAACGAGTAATACGAGAAGCACTTCGACTGCCTGAAACGAGAACATTGACTAAGGATACTGGTTAGAGAACACTTTATTTTTCCAAATATATTTAATGGGATAATTGTAAAAATTCATTTTACTTTTTGTTGGATAGTCAATTATTTAGTGATTTACTGCTACTTACTAATAAAAAAATAGCATAATAAATTAACAGCAAATATACATCAACAATAAATAAACTAATAATATATAAAACTAATAATTTTTATCTAAGAAAGCTAGTTATGATTAAAAGTTTTGTCATAAAGCAACTTTTTAGATATGTAGATAATGTTGCAACATATATTTATATAAATATTATATTCTTATTATTAATCTGAAAATATATTAACCCAATTTTATTTGTAATTCTACTTTATCAATTCTACTACTAGTTTACTGTTTTCCTTAAATAAATTTCTTCCACAGTACACGTATTTCTAAGGTGTGATATTTTAGGTGATATGGAGTTAATCTGCATTTCAAAGAAATTGAAATGTGGAATCTTTTTTTAATTACAAAATGGCTTCTTAAATGAACGTTTTTTAAATGAAAATAAGCGTTGCTCAAAATTTACCACTGTATGTGGTCCTTCCAAAATGATTATATCTCGAGAACGCATAATTATAGGATGTTTGATCGATTTTCTTTCAAATTTCAACTTTGGTTTCAAAGTGGGAACCACTTTTCTATTTGTTTATTTGAAAAAATGAATGAACTTGGATTTTTGAGATATTCTGTTGTAAAATTAGAGCAATGAATTTAAGAAAAGAAAGTAAGTAAAAAACTAGGAGTGCGTAACATTAGACGACTTTCAATTACCGATCAATAAATCAATACTCACATTTAAAGGTTATTATATACCTTATAAAGTAATTTCAATAACTTAAAAACTTAAAAAGTTTCATGGCAGCTACTCCTTGCACATGCACAATTTTCTGGGAAAACCTTATTATGTCGTCCGACAGGTACTGAGAAGGGTGATTTTGGGGAAGCAAGGTAACAAAGGGTGATTTTGTTGAAAACTTTATTCTGACCGACTAGTACTGGAAACTCGTGTACCAAATTTGAAAACTATCTTTTTTCGTTTTCAATCATACGTTTAAAACCAAAAAGTTGTATGCCAACCACTTGCGCAAGCTCAATTTTCTCAACAAACCTTATTATGACGTCCGACAGGTACTAGGAACCAGTGTTCCAAATTTGAAGTCCTAACTCATTTAGTTTGAATCTTTCAGCGGTTTCAGACTGGCAGACAGACCAATGCTTTAAAAAACACTTTTTTACGATCAGCACTCTCCGAAACGTATAGAAAACACAAAATCTCCATTTTCCATCGCAATAATTTCATTACCTTATATTTCATATCAGGTAATTGAAAGTAAATATGCTTTAAGTGCCTTATTGTAAACTTTACGATGTTTCCTTATTAGTTTAATCAAAAAGGTGAGTATTCTAATTTAGCTTATGCTTTTGAGTTTAACTTTTTAAAACTACAATAACGAAAACTAATATATTTTTATTAGAGGCATTCTTTTGCGCAGTGTTCAACGTGTGAGTTGGAACCCTCGTAAGCGCAAAATGAATTAAGACGAAAGAAAAAAAGATTTAAAAACAACTAGAATTAAATTAAGCTACAAAAAAAGACGCTGCAGAAATAATGTGCCGTAAGTACCAAAGAGCAACGGCTATGTGCAGCCAGACAGTGAGCAGCGTGCCTTATGCATGAAGACACCAGTATATATACAAAAGTTCAACTCGAAAATTTGCATAAGTAGAAATGGTTGCGGTGAACGGCTCCAGTCAGAACGAGTTCTACAATTGGTTCGAGAACCGAAGATCGGGCTAGTTGAAAAGGTTCGGACGTGGAGTGCATCAACCACGCAGTTTACGTTAAGTATGCACAACATCACAACTAAACCCTTTTGAGTAATAAATTGTATTAACCCAAAGTGTCTCAACTAAATTCTATTCTTTATTTTCCGTTGACATTCTTATTAGATTGGAAAAACTTTAATTTGAAATGCACTTTTCTTACTATAGGAATGCATAGATACTTATAAGAAAGTTCTCTGTTTCTTAGACGTATCTTGGCCAGTCAACTTTGAGGCCACAGAAGCTCTTCGTGACGTCACGCTATCCGTCTTGTTCGGATTGTAGTCTTTTCTAAAGAAAAGGTGTGAAACCTATTCGCGCACGGCCGACTGAACTTTTCAAGTTCCTAACGTGTTTCATTCATCCTTTTCGAAAAAGCCGACAACCCAAACCAGAGGAATAGTGCGACATCACAGAGAGCTTCTCTGGCCTTATCAGTTGAGTCGGCGGAGGACGTACACGTTCTTAGACTTAACATGTGGTCACTTAGTACGCCTCTTTTCGATGGTTAAATGTTACTTCTTTTCTAATTATTTAGTTGGCTATTGATAGCAGTTGAGAAGATATCTCATTGGCTGCCGATTTTGTTATCTTGAAAAACATCTTAAAGGTATATTCAACTCTTTGCATATTTAGTTAATGTGATTCAATGACACTGAGAATACCCATTCGGCATAATCATTCATAACTTTTACATCTCAGTCTCATGCAAACGAGTTTATCATTAGCTTATCAAAGAAAAATAATTTCTTATGAACGTGACTCTGGCAATGGATGTTTATTGCTATTCTGTTACAAGGGAACACAATTAAAATGCAAATTAAATGTATCAAAGACACACCTTTGCATATTCAAAGAGCTATAAAATTGTTTTTTTATTCAGGCATATAAATCTAAAATTATGAATATATAAAAGTGAAATATGACTTAAAATGCTTTAGTAAGAATCCATTTCAGGCTTGCTATTCTCAAATAAGGGGACGTCCATAAATTGCGTGATGCGGTTTTGACAATTTTTTTTACCCCTCTCCCCCTGGTAACATTTCGTGATATTTGGCTCGACTCTTCCCCCCCCCCCTCATAATCTCACGTGGGATTTTTCAAAATTCGTAATTTTTAAAACTTTTTTAATACTCGAAAACTTCCAAATGCATACTAATCCGAAGTCCAACCCCAAACTTGTATAGAACAAAAAGCAGCTGCATCATCTGATGATTGTGAGAAAGTACTTAAAAATCACATATACGATGTACATTCTGTCTACTTTTTCTTTGTGATGTGTGAAAATACTTTGAATACGTGTTTTTTTGGTCTAAATTGAAACTATTAAAGAGAACAGAAAGAAACAAACGCCAATCAAATGTATATTAAAAAACGAGCCGTTCTTTTTCTCTAACATTTTAAAGTATGGTTGGAAAAGCCACAATAAATCACGTAAGATTTTGCCAAATTTAAGACCAAAAACAAATTATACTGGAATGTAACTCAATTTTCTCGCACTTATACGTTGAATTTTTTGCTGGGGAAAATCACGTGATATTTTAGACCCCCCCCCCCCCCCACATGTGAGATTTGTTGGTGATATTCGGCTCGACCCTCTCCCCCTAAACATGTCACGCAATTTATGGAGGCCCCTTAACCATAATTGTGAACACGTGGGCATAATACAATCCATTAACTTGAATCGATGTATAGCATTAAAATAATAACATTATTAAACTATGCTAAAAGGAATTTTTTAGCTTTTACCGATGTGATATGGAGTTTATTTTTGCTTTTAGATGAAAAGGATCTTTCAAATTCGAAATAAAAAAGATCAAAATATATTAACCTTAAGAAAATAACATTTCTTGAGAGAAAAATATTTCAAAACGTTGCGTGTGGTCTTTTTAAAGCAATTACAGTTGTAATACCATCCACAACGATCAATTTATATTTCTTATGATCATTAAAGCCAAATATAAGAAACGTGTCTTGAATGAACTATTTACGAACTCTTACTACTTCACTTTCACCTTAAAAAATGATTTAATAGGTACTTTCAGCAACTGTCATTGCAACTCAATAATATCATAAATATTCCATTAAAAACCTTTCATACGTCACAGTTTAATGGAAAATATTACGTGGTCGAAACAATTACTAGTGCATTTAATAACCGAAAAATAATTATTGGTTCTAAATGGACAATGATATATCTATTTTTTATTCTTGATTTTGTTTTTCATCGAATGCTTTGCTCATACAAGATAAATGTAATTCCGGATTATGAAATGTTTTTTTATACTAAAGACATCAAATAAATTATACTTACGTTAGCAAAGGTAGAAGCCAAGTTCATAAACTAACATCATAAACTCTTAAATAAGTTTTAGTCTTACATTTTTTGCTTCTACATAAATTATTTTTAATTAATAATTGATTTTGTTTTTCATCGAATGTTTGCTCATAAAAGATAAATGTAATTCTGAATCATTAAATGTTTTTATAAAAAAGATATTAGATAAATAATACTTATGGTAGCAAAAGTATCAGCCAAGTTCATAAGCTAACATAAACTTTTTAACACGTTTTAATCTTACATTTTTCTTCTATAATAAATTAAATAATTTTAGTTAATAATTTTTAGTTGTTTTTATTTGTTTGTATTGTTACAATACTTAATTTGTTGAAATACTTAAACAGTATCATGTATGTGAATATTTTTACATTATTAAAAGTTTTTTAACAGAAAAACTCAAATCTACCAATTAGCAACAAAATCTGTTAACATAGCATCTTATAACATATATTCGTCATTTAAACATATTTTTCAAACCAATATCTATAGTTAAATGTACGTTTTACAAGGAATTTGACTAATTAAAAATTATCATTTGATGAGGGACACATCAATGTAATAGAAATTAAGGAATCAATTTTATAGAATTTAAGGTTTTAAGTTCTTAAGATACACTTTTTCAGCTATGAATGTTAAACAAACTGTCAATTTTGTATAATATATAGTTCATTCTATTTTTTTAGCTTCCACACTACGTTTATAACGTAAAAAGTGGAAGGTATTATAATCGTTCAGTCCGTCTGTCTGTCTGTCTGTCCGTCACCCACTTTCATAGTCCAAACTACAAATGCTACGGACAAGTGTGATACGTCAAAAAATTCAGCGCATCGAAATTAGAATACATTGAAAATTTCAGAGAAGAATTCGAAATACTTCAATTATTTAAAAAACTGCAAAATTTAATGATCATTTAAAAAGCATAGGAAGCCATTTTTATTAGAATTAAACCACCATTGCCATTCGCAACAATCGCTCGAGAAACTTTAATTCTTTTAGACAATAAATTAAAATAAATTTATTTTTGCGACATCGATCAGTTTGAAATGACGTCAAATATATTTCACTACGAGATTCTTTGTATGTTGATATGAAATATTTTCATTATATTTAAAAGCGAGGAATATTACATATTTATTCTTTGAAATATAAATTAATTTTTGCAAACGATAAGAAATAATTATTGAATTTTCGAAATAAAATAAAAGAAACCAAATTTAGCATGTAAATGTTATGTTTAATATACTAGAATGAATGCTGTGTTTGGCGCTTTTTATCTGTTAAATACAAATGTTGTGTGGAAGCGGGTTAAGTGACAGATTCTGTTACAAACCTACTTGGTTTTTTTGTAATGCAAATATTTTTAACGCTGAAAACAAAAACTTTTGCTAGACCTAACATGCTAGACCTTTTGCTACGTAATTTTTTATGCAATTAATAAATCTGCATCGGTATAGATATTTTTATAAAGTTTGAACGTTCTCGTTTGTAATATAAAAGTCAGTATTAAAAATAACTGTAAAATGAAGCTGGGAAGTGAATTCTACAAAGGTTACCGTATGTGGACCTCTGGAGTGAAGAGGTTTTTTTTTAAAAAAAAAATGACGTTCAATGTCTTAGGAGATCTTCAGGGAATGACTGAAATTCAAAGATTAATGAATAAACATTTTTTTAAACCTTTGAAAAACTCTCGTCTTTTTTAAACTTATAGTACAAAAAATATACTCAAAGAATAAAGTATTGAATTACAAAGACCCCACTCATGTATACCATAGCAAATATTAAAACCTTCCTGTTCATAGTCAATCTTCAAATGTCAACAATGTTTTTGGCTTCCCTGTTTTTGAACACACCATAGTTTCCCCCAAATAATTTATTGGGCATGAATCATGTAAGAACGAGGGAAAGGGATTCTTTGCTGTTGGTTGAAATAGTTGCTACTGACATTCAGAAGAAATTCTCTGTAAGTAAGGTTATTTAAAGGTTTTAGGATAATTTTGAGGCTGGTAAAGACATGGGGTTTTGCTCAAGGCCCAAAGATCCACTGAAAATCCCAAAATAAAAACATGAAACATTTACAAACAAGTTTCTCTATGATTATGTTTTCTAAAAATATCGTTTAAAGTTTAGATTATTACAATCGCATGTTTATCACCATCGATAAAAATATACCATTTAATTTCAGCTTCCACGCTACATTTATAACGTAGGAAGTGGAAGCTTTTATAAAGGCTATGTCCGTCCGTCTGTCGGTATGTCCGTCACTCACTTTCATAGCCCAGGCTACAAATGCTACAGACAAGTGATATCCATCACAAAAAAAATCAGCTCGTCCAAACTATGTCATTGAAAATCCCAGAAAATTTTGAATTTGAAGTACTTTAATTATTTAAAAACTGCAAAATTTAATACCCATTTAAAAAGCATAAGAATGCCAGTTTCCGATTCTTTTATATCACATATACTAGTCAATCATCATATGAGAAACTTTATTTATTTTAAATAAATAATAATTTACTTTTATAATGTAAGCCACTTTAGATTGAGAGAGACGTCATAATGTGCATCGAAATAAGATTCTTCCATAATTTACATTAGATAATTAGAAAGAGGCAGGAGACTTTCTATTTTGTTTTATTTTAAAGGCAAACGCAATTTTTTATTTACACTTAAATATTTATTAATGAATAATGACGTTTGAATGCTACTCATTCCTTTTGATATGGTCTTTTTTTCCATTTGTTTTACAAATGGCATTTAAAAATCGTTAAGTTTTGAAGGTAGTTTTTTCGTTTTAAAATTTATGTTTGTTGATATGAAATGATTTGCTTCTATTAAGAGCGAGCAATGTTACATATTTATTCTTCGAAATCTAAATAAATTTAGCAAGGAATCAGGAATAATTATTGAATTTTTGAAAGAAAATAAACTAGAAAAATTTAGCGAGTGGATGTTGAATATAGAATTAAATGTTGTGTTTGACTCATTTTTTTCCTGTTGAGCACAAATATTATGCTTTATGGTCTAAGTAACAGATTTTGTTACAAACCTACTTTTTTACAATAATATGTTACACTATTGCCCAAATAAAATTCTTGACGCATAGCAACTAAGACTCACTATTCATAATCCGATCTTGCGTTATATATGCCCTGTCGCGGGATGGTTAATGTGCTCATTTTCCCCACAAACTTGAGGATGCGGGATAAATGAATAGTTGTGCTGTGGCCACGGAGATAAATATTTTAACCCTAAAGAGGCGTCAATGAAAATAGCGGTCTTGCCAGTTATTTATGTTCTTCTTAGGTTCTGGGCTTTAAATCAATTAGTTCGCTGAATGTAAGTAATGTGTATTCGTGTGAAGTAACGCGTAAAAAGGGGCTGGGGACTTTTTATTTTTAAAACGTTTTTGACGATGGATGTTTTTATTATAACTTTTTGAATATCTCTATCGTTCTTTTCCTTAAAGGCGTAATTTTTGCATTTTCAAGAGCCTTTTTTATTGGTATGTATTTACTTAAATGAAGTTTTTTTTTAAATGTTACAAAATATTATTATATATAAAAAATCATACATTCACTATATGAATAAATGAATTATTAATACCATATTTATTCGTTGTTAATGTTAAACTTTATTATTTCTTTAATGTAATCGCTTTTTTTTTTCATAACTAGTTTTTAGTTTTATTTTTCATCAATTATTATTTTATATTAAAAAATCTATATGTTTATTTAATTTGTGTCAGTAAAAAATTCTTATAATTAAAACATTTCAAACATCATGTCATTAATATTCATAGTTTATAGACAAATTCCTTTTGCCGTCGCAACTAAAAAAATTTAATATAAAATCAAAATATCTTTAATTAAAAATATTAACCATTTATTATTAAATTTAATTTTAAAAAAATGCATGAACTTTATTTAATATTTGAATTGGTAGATTAATATTTCAAAATTATATTAAGATATGTTTTTGAAGAAGAAATTAATTCACCAATTTAATCGCTAAATGCAAATGGGGTAAGTCCATTCCAGACTATCCCACTACGCTTCTTTCCTTAAACATTTTAGTGACGGAAGGAGCTTGTATGGAAAGCTTTCTCTGGATTTGAAGCTCTTTGTACATTTAGCTATTCAATTAAGGGGGGCGATATATGTAAACATCTATTTTTTTTATTTCATAAATAGTTAAAATAACATCTCAAAAATATGCCTGTAAATTTTTAGAATGAAATTATTATTTATTGATTAAAGACTCATTTTTGGTAAGCCACTGTAATTATACAGTATCTGTGTGTCAAAACTTTAAACACGTTTAACTCAAAACTACTTTTTTTAAATTGGCGTGCAAGATAACTCAAAAAGTTCTCAATAGATCCTTATTAAATTTGGTATACGTCTTCTCTATAGTATTAGGGTCTAGTTGAACCTCAAAAATGCCAAAAAAAATTCAAAAATTAGTTTTTTTACCCAAAAACCTTTGAAAAAAGGGTAAAAAAATCTAACTTTTTTTCTGAGGCATGCCAATTTACAATTTTTCAATTTTTTGTTTTTTATTGGTTAAACTAGAAGATGTAAGTTTTATGAACACTTTCAAATCAAAAATTTTGATTTTAGATCACTGCAGGAAAAGCTAAAATTACCGTCGATTGATACTTTTATCTGCGAGGGTCTCAGGAGATGAGTTACTACGTTGCCATTTTGAAAAAACTAAAACAAAAAAATCTGATTTTTGTATTTTAATGTATAATGTATAAACATACTGAATTTTAAAATGATTCATGTATTCCTTCCCTTATAATAACGTCTCTTAAAAATGATCTAAAATTCAGGCGGTTACATGTATCGCCCCCCTTAAATTACACATTTTACTTGAGCATAGTTTTAAATGACTTTTGTAAAAAATATCCTTTGTGTAAATTTGATATTAAAAGCTTTAAAATGCAAATATTATAACGTACAATGAAACCATAAAGTAAATTTATAAATTTTAAAACGCATGACTAATTGAACAAACAATAAAAGTTAGACAACAAACATTTCTAAGTACATATAAGACAACGTTTAAATTTAATTGAAGAAAGTAAAACCAATATCTTCAGGAACCGAAAACAAAGAATCAATTACCTCTTTCAAACTGACTAATTACGATTCGATTCTTTAAGTTAGAAGCTCTGAAATATCGATCAAAGAAAGGACGTTAGAAATATCGATGAAACTTGAAACAAGAAAGGGGACCGAAAAATAAAACCTAACTGCAGCATCAATAGTACTTAGAGCATAAAACCGAACAAAGAAGAGAGAATCAAATATCAATTGCAGCTTTTCGGTATCGATTCAGTAAAGCTAACAGAAATGCTGACATAAAAACATTTCTATGACAGTTTTATTAGTTTTGGTTTTGTAAAATAGTGTATTTTGTTTTGTTTTATACTCTTTACCTAGAAAATTGTTTCGAAAACACGAAAAAACGTAGGGCTTGCGGTTAAATCAGAAACCGGGTTTTTCTATATCTTTTGAAAAAGTATCTGTAATATGTATTTGTTCAAAGCTTATGTTTTTTCTAGGTGATTGTTGGTTCAAATGTAATTTTTTGTTAGAATTATTTTAGTTATTAAAAAATCCAAAATGAAATACGAAAAGTTTAGCATTGGAAAAAAATTTCAAAAGATATATAATAAAAATTTTAATATATTTTAAAGAAATTAATTAATTTCGTGTTGTATTAATAAAAATTAAAGTAAAAACTCAATTTGTAAACTTTTGAACCATTGGAAATGAACAATTATCAACTTTGGTTAAAAACACCCTAAAATTCTTAGAAACGAAATAAAAAAACACGCCATTTGAATTTGAATTTCGCATGTTTTAAGCAAGTTTTGTTAAGTCAACACCATGTGTTATCCTTGTAATTTTATGATTTATTTATAAACCCCAAATTTTAAGCGTTTCAGCCAAATGTTCACAAGGTTTACTCTATTTAAAAGTTATCTTTTTAGTCATGCATTATTAAATTATTAAGGTAAAACTAAATATTTTACAAAGGGTATAAAACATCTCAAGATCTTATTTTGAAACATTGACAAACATTTACAAACCGAATACCCATAAAGGTTTATCTGTTTCACTTTCTATTTTCTTTATGAAATTCCAAACTTCTTACTTATGAAATTCTAAATTCTTCTTAAAATCATTGACTCCATTGAAAAGATATAGTTGCTGCCTATTCCACTTATTAATTACTCTATTAAAAATCAATGTTTTTATACCCCTCGTACTTATACGTGTCTCATTGACTAAGCACGCAATGGAGACTACCCAAAAGTGTTTTTTATCAACAAAAAAATCAATTAGAGTTGTAACAGGTTTCGTAAATAAGTTTGGGTTACATCATGAAAACATGAAAAAAATGATTGTCATAAACATGATAAGTAGAGGTCAACGAATCCAAAGTTTATTATCTACCTACGACTTATATAAAACTGCATTTTTAGAATAACTCTATTTCGTGGTAAAATGGACCTCGTTATTGAAACATAAGATTAATTAATTTGCTGTGTGGGATATTTTTACTGAAATCGGGAATAAGAGTTTCAATTAGTTATAAAAGTTAGGCTTAAGAAATTGAAATGAAATATTGAGGTGTCATTCAAACACACTGACTCTTTTATAGGAATAGAAAAGCTAGAAGATTAATAATGGTTTACGTTGGGTCTTGTATTTTATTTTTGACAGCTGTGTAAGAAGGACTTTTTATAGTTCGAAAATTATATTCCCTGCATTTCTAAAGGCTGAGTAAAAACACACAACAGCCACAGTTTTTTCGATTTTTTTTTGCTTCCATTTTTCAAATTTGTATCACATTTCTAAAGCGACTTCTTTTTTGACTTTGTAAAACTTTTTGGATAGTCTGGTTAATGTAGGAATTATTAAAAATAGATTTAAATTTTTATTTGAGTTTCAAAATATTTCCCCGACAAAAAAAATTGCATATTCTTATTTTTTAGCAGTGCATCAAATACACTTTAAAATTTGTTTATCTTATTGTTTCTCTTTTATATGAATAAAAAGGTATTATTTTAGATATAATCGAATTACGTCATTCAATTTTAAATTATTTGGAATTTTTGCACATTCCATTCAAAAAATAATGTATCTTTTTTTGTCGTTAATAAACATTTTCAAATATGCAATTTTTTTTCAATTTTATGCTTTGTTCTTTTATCTCAATAAAAGGGTATTACTTAGGTTTAATAGATTTCTTACAAAAATATCTTTTATTTTTGTTGTAAATTGTATGTTTTTTAAAACGTTACTTATTCATGATTCAACTTCAATAAGCTTGAAAAACATAATAAAATAACACATTTAAGCAATCAAACACCATTTTGTGTAATATCAAAAAGCAAAAATCCCACAAAAAATCCCCCCCCTCTACACACACATAACAGCTTAAATTTTTCATTGAATCCCACAACAATTGGCCAACACTGTTTTAATCAATACGAACATAAAACTGTATAAACACGCTCTTGCAAATGAACTAATGAAGCGTTCTCAGTGGGTTCATATCTCGTTGGATGGGGAGATATCTAATTGGCTGGGATAGTGCGAATCGTGGTGAGTTCGTGGTGTAGGGTATCACTTGGGGGGAGAGAGAGGGGTGAATGTACGAAAGCATGGTTTTGCTATCTCTATGGAACGAGCTTTAGGATCAGCCCCAGTGGTTTATTGAAAATGAAAAGATTTGAGGAAATAACGAGGCAGTTGAAGAGTGTAAACAAAAAACGTGACAGTCCATTTTGGTAGGGAATAGGTTAACGTTTTATGCACTGAATTAAAATTATTTTTAATTAATTGCCTTTGTCTATTTTAATAGCTATGCAATTAATAATGTATTACGAAAAAAATTCGTTGGGCCATTAAATCCATTTTATGATGAATTAACTTTTTTCGTCCTTTTAGCTTCCACACTACGTTTATAACGTAAAAAGTGGAAGGTTTTATAATCGTTCAGTCCGTCTGTCCGTCTGTCTGTCTGTCACCCACTTTCACAGAAAGAACCACAAGTCCCACAGACAAGTGGGGTACGTCATTTTAAAGCAAAAAATCAGATTAGGCTACATTCCAAATTTCATTAAAAAATTTAAATTAGAAGTTTATTTAAAATTTAAATAACTAAATTTTTTTATCTACATTGAAATAACATGCAAATTCTATTTTTATTCATATTTTCACTGTTGTCATCCACAAGTCCCACAGACAAGTGGGATACGTCATTTCGAAGCAAAAAATCAGATTAGGCTACATGCCAAATTTCATTGAAAAATTTAAACTAGTAGCTTATTTAAAATTTAAATAACTAAAAATTTAATCTACATTGAAATAACATGCAAATTCCATTTTTATTCAATATTTTCAATGTTGCCATTTCGTTAAACGTACGAGAAACTTTTGTTAAAATAAAAATACACTTTTGAAAAAATATTTATTTATGTGATATAATTCGGTTTGGATTGTTGTATTATCACAACAGAGTTCTTTTAATGGTTTTATATACATATATATATATATATATATATATATATATATATATATATATATGTGTATATATGTGTATATATGTGTATATATGTGTATATATGTGTATATATGTGTAATATATGTGTATATATGTGTATATATGTGTATATATGTGTATATATGTGTATATATGTGTATATATGTTATATATGTGTATATATGTGTACATATGTGTACATATGTGTACATATGTGTACATATGTGTACATATGTGTATATATGTATATGTATATTATATGTAATATGTATATGTATATGTATATGTATATGTATATGTATATATATGTATATGTATATGTATATGTATGATGTATATGTATATGTATATGTATATGTATCTGTATCTGTATCTGTATCTATATATATATATATAGATATAGATATAGATATAGATATAGATATAGATATAGATATAATATATATATATATATATATATATATATATATATATATATATATATATATATATATATATATATTATATATATATATATATATATATATATATATATAATATATTAATTTTTGCAAACGATAAGTAATAATTATTGAATTTTCGAAATAAAATAAATGAAACTAGCCAAATTTAGCTTGTAAATGTTAAATATAGAATTAATGTTGTGTTTGGCGCGTTTTTTCCTGTTAAACACAAATATGTGGAAGCGAGTTAAGTGACAGATTCTGTTACAAACCTACTTTTTACTTTAATGATTGCTGAATTACACTGACCAACAACAAAATTGTGTTGAATAAAAATGATTGACCATTTTTGTCTTGAATGTGTTGAAATGTATATCGATTAAAATGACATAAAATTACAATTCAATGCTAATTCAATAGGCAGTACACAGATGTCCGTTAAGACGTAGAGACATGCGAACAAAAAGTATGAAAGTTCAAACAAAAAACAAAGAAATTTAAGATCCGACGGGTAGTACATAA
Source organism: Oedothorax gibbosus (assembly GCA_019343175.1). Lineage (NCBI taxonomy): Eukaryota > Metazoa > Arthropoda > Arachnida > Araneae > Linyphiidae > Oedothorax > Oedothorax gibbosus. The sequence continues at coordinate 406,888 of JAFNEN010000223.1, forward strand.
TTTGGAAGGGGATACGGACAACTATAGCGTGTCAATACCAACTTTGTAATTGTTTCGAATTAAAAAAGATAAGTAGGCTAAAAACGCAGTAAAAGTTGATGAGTACAATTTTAAAAATTAATTTTTCACAACTAAGAAAAAATGGAACTTAGGTGGTTTTTCTCGTAACGCTTCATTTGTAAATAGTACTATTTAACAAAACAGAAATTATTGCATTAAAGCATCATGTGTAGTCGATTGATGTGGAGTCATTTAATAAAGAGCTGATTTTAATGTTTAGGAAAAATAGAGAACTTCTTACTAATAAAAGTTTTAATTATTTCTCAATGTATTTAGAATACAATAAGAAAGCTTCTTATAAACTGAGTAAAAATCTACGGCATTGTTTAAAAACTTTTAGGTATTAGATTTATATTTTTAGCTTCCACACTACGTTTATAACGTAAAAAGTGGAAGGTTTTATAATCGTTCAGTCCGTCTGTCCGTCCGTCACCCACTTTCACAGAAAGAACCACAAGTCCCACAGACAAGTGGGATACGTCATTTTGAAGCAAAAAATCAGATTAGGCTACATTCTAAATTTCATTAAAAAAATTTAATTAGAAGTTTATTTAAAATTTAAATAACTAAAAATTTAATCTCCATTGAAATAACATGCAAATTCCATTTTTATTCAATATTTTCACTGTTGCCATTTCGTTAAACGTACGAGAAACTTTATTTAAAATAAAAATAAAAAAAAAGAAAAAAACTTTTGAAAGCCTATTTATTTATGTGATATAATTCAGTTTGGATTGTTGTAATATCACAATAGAGTTCTTTTGATGGTTCATTATATATGTATGAAGAAAGATGCATAGAGAATTCTAACTTGTCATAAAAAAAATGCAGTTTGCAAAGTTTCGCTTTTATTTTTAAAGCATCAATTGTACAAATTATAAATTTTTTGAACTGTAAATTAATTTAACAAACTATAAATAAGTGAATTTTCGAAAGAAATGTAAATGGGAAATTGTGGTGACACAAAAATATTTATTAAAAAAGATTACATCATTCTTCTTCGAACTTCAAACAGATTTAGCAAACGATAAAGTCGAATTATTAAATCTGAGAAAGAAGTTTAATAAAAATAGTTAATTTTGGCGTTTAAAAGTTTGAATTACAAATAGCTAAAGGCCCTGTTTGTTATTAGAATTAAATCACCATTGCCATTCGCAACAATTGCCCGAGAAACTTAATTCTTTTAGACAAAAAGATTAAGATAAATTTAGATTAAAATAAATTTAATTTTGCGACATCAATTAGTTTGAAATGGCGTCAAATATATTTCACTACGAGATTCTTTGTATGTTGATATGAAATATTTTCATTCTATTTAAAAGCGAGGAATATTGCATATTTATTCTTTGAAATATAAATTAATTTTTGCAAACGATAAGTAATAATTATTAAATGTTCGAAATAAAATAAATAAAACTAGCCAAATTTAGCATGTAAATGTTTAATATAGAATTAATGCTGTGTTTGGCGCCTTTTTACCTGTTTAACACAACTTTTGTGTGGAAGCGGGTTAAGTGACAGATTCTGTTACAAACCTACTTGTTTTTTTTTAATCATTGGTATAAACGTTTGAAAAAAATTATAAACAAAATAAAATTTTCAAGCTTTAAATGTGCTACATTATTTAGAAATTGTCAAATACTTTGCATAACATTACATTTGCATTTCTTTGCATACTTTTTAAAACATTGTGCGTTTTTTTTTACTCTAGGGAATAGTAGTACGCATGAGCATCTATGTTAACAAAAAAATAAAAGATAAATAGTATTATATATATATTGTTCTTACTACGCTCCTAAATCTCTCGTGCTGCTAGTATGCTTTTCTGCAACAAACAAAGAAGAACGTAATGACACTAATCGCTGTTAGGGATTATGTTGTGCTTTCGGGATGTTAGCGAAAAGCCACACAAGACAGATAGGATTGAATAAATAAAAATGGTAACATATCGCACCGTTAGTAGAAAAGCGGCGCTTCTACCCTGTTAACTCAATTACAGAAGCGTCTATTTTTTCGCGTACAATGTGATGTACTCTAGTAACATGTTAAAATTAGGAACACGGAATATTGAACTTCAAAATATTTTAAAATCCCATGATAAATGTTTAATATTTAACCTACAGATATGCAATAATTATGTAAGATATGGAATCCTTGTTGTGGGGTATATTTATCACGTTCTTTACATAATCCTTCCGGCACAAGTATTTATTTTAGCATAAATTTATTCCATTATTCCATTTTTAAAGCGGAAGCATCTCGAAGACAGATTTCAACTTCTTCGGTGAAAAGGTTCAACTACGGTCTGCCCAACTTCTAAGGCCAGAGAAGCTTTCTGTGAGGTCACGTCTTCGGTCCTGTTCGGAGTGTCAGCTGTTACGAATAATAAAAAACCTGCTCTCGAAATATGTGTGGAATACGAAAAGTATGGTCGGCCGTACGCGAGCAGGTTTCTTCTTCTTCGTTGGAACAGTCGACACTCCAAACAGGACGCAAAGCGTGACGTCACGGGGAGATTCTTTGGCTCTTTTAAGTCGAGTAGGTTGTGGTTCAACGATGAGGGTATGGGAACCATCAAAATTTAGATTTTCGGTTAATGACCCCCTAACCACCTTTGCACTGTACCGGGTGCGGGTTCGATTCCCGCCTTTGCCCTGGGTGTACTTTCTCTCTCTGTGTCAATAAAAATTCTGTCTGTGTCTGTCTTACTCGACGAAAGTTTATAAGCGGGTCTCTGATCCAGCACACAAACCGGAAAATACATGTACCAACCTACCTAACTACCTAACCACCTTTAGTGGTTTCCACACATTTTTAAAAAAAAAGTTACGAAATTTGGCCTACTAGATAAAAATATCTCACTAGAAAAAAAATAAATATCATATATAAATATATCATATATCATATATAAATATAAATATATATAAAAAGATGCAAAAAAACAACTAATGTTAAAAACATAAATTTCAAATGTATAATTAAATATCTTGTTGGTTTTCACCTATATTGTTTAAGTTCTATTATATTAAATTTTAACAACTTACTTCTAGCTAAAATGAATTTCCCCAAACATGTAATAAGAACGAAACAAAAAGTCTTTGCAGAAGATGCCTTCATTCTTCATTGTTTTTTCCTCACACTGTCAATACTAGAAAAAAGAAAATAATAATCACAAAAATGCAGATAAAAATATTAAGTTTCATCATTTAACAGCTTTAAATTAAAGTCCAATCACTCATCGTGACATTTACTTCCGTCTTAGACGAACTTTTGAAACAGATATGAAATGTACATTTTTTTTATTGAGGTGTTACCGAAACCGCATAACAAAAAGATCCAGTGTTCCTTACAGACATAATAGGAGGTTGTCTTCAGACACATCTGTGCACAATCAAAGTCCAATCCCGATAATGGCACAATTTTAGTTAATTCCACATTTAATTTAAATATTTTCCATTGCGAATTAGTATTTGTTGAACATCAAAATAGTTTAGATTCCCTTTTACAAAATGAACACAAATTGAAAAAAATAATAATTTATCATCTTTATGTTTTATAGGGTCATCATATCTAAAAATCGATTGTCTATACCTTATTTGGGGTCTCTTGAAAACTTAAAAAGTTAAACTCTTTATTCCTCGGCCTATTCAGTAATCAGGCCCTGAGCATAACCCTCATAAAAAAAATTAAAAACTGAGAAGTGTCTATAGATATCTTCTTATCGATTGTTTAAACTTAGGTCCTTTTTTTAATAAGGTGTAAAGACAGCAAGATAAATTTTTGAATCCACGAAAATTATGTGTATTCTGTATTTGTTTAAAAGAAATTGTTTATGTACTAACTGAATATAAAAGTACTAATAAATAAAGTTAACAAAAAAATCCTCTAATTGACTTAGTTGTGCTTTAGTTATAATACTGTACACAACTCTAGTAGAAAAAGACATAACTATGTTGCAGCTAATAGTGCCTTCTTCTAGTAACATGAAGAATTATAACCACATGCCCGTGACTGTGATATTAACTGCGTATGATAACACTCTTCCAACAAATAACGCCTGAAAAACTTGAAAAACGAAAATAATCGTAATTAATATTCCGTTTCAGTAAAAGTTGTCTCTCCTACCTCTTTTTAATCATATATGAGTTTATGCAATAACACATCTTCATATCATATTTTCTTTCGTATTTGTATACCAGGGGCAAAATGGCGTAATTTCTTACTTTTCCAATTTTACACTGAAGCAAAAAACCCTCACAACTTTACTACATTTCTATGCAAAAATCCTATTTCAGTTTTAAATATTTATTTAATTTAATATATTGGAATAAATAAAGGAAGTTTTTCGTAGACACATTTCCATACAAGACACGCAAGAACTGACATGTCGACTCTAAGAGACTATATGGAATTGACTATCAATATTCAATATAAATATTAAATATATTTAAATATTACAATTGCGAATATTCGTTTTATTTCTTAACTTAATTTGTAAATATTTGTTTTTAAACACTGAAAGTTTGAGAAAGATCTATAATGCATGCATATTTATTAGAATGGCAGTTTAAGTTTATTTTCTACAACTTAAAGCAAATGCGCATCCTATGAATTTCTGATACCTTCAAATCGCCAAAACGTCGAGGAGCAGTGAACGTCAAATAATATGTTGTCAATAATTATATGCTAAGATGTCATTATTAAATTTCCTTCTTTAACCCTTTCAGTCCCAAGAGTAATTTGGCATAATCATTTTAGAAATTTTTGTCTGATCGTCTATAGACATTTATGATATCAAAAAGCACATCATTCGATTCTTCAAACTTTTTTCTATTATAAAATATTTTTATTAATCCTAATAGATGAGCCGTATTATTTTTTTAAAATTATGATCAGAAAAATGATGATGCCAAATGGCATCACTGGGACTGAAAGGGTTAAAAGGGCTGTAAAATAAAAGCCACTGATCATAATGATGTAAATCTTAACAGGAAAACTAGTGAAGCAAATAAATTATGTTTGGCAAAGATTAATGGAACAATTAAAGAACGAAACCATGTGAAAATGAAAAATGTGAAACCTCCGCCTTATTCCATGGCTCCACTAAATGTTTTTTTTTTATTCCTGTAAACTTTTCCATCAATCTTAAAAGCGATTTCCATTTCGACGCCATTTTGAAGAATGTAAACTATAATCACTCTGGACATCAAATTACAAAAAAAAAGGTCAAATTAACGAAATTAACCATTTTGCACCCAAAACTGCAAAAAGACCGAAAATAAATCTATTAGGAGGTAGGCCACTTTCACTTAAAGGTATAGATGTCTTCCAAGGTAGAACAAATTTATCTCTTGATGTTGTAAATCACGATTCACGGATGGTCTAGTGACAGGTGAAAGAAAGGAGTTCAAAGATTTCCAGCTGTTTTCTTGCAAGTCACGAAACGGTGCGTGTCGCGATTATGCAGAGGCTCAGCTGGTTTGACAAAGTTACCGCTCATATTTTGAGCAATAATGATGTTTATTTTTGTATTATCGATATTTCTGTATGTGTCCCCTATTATTGAGATTTGTTTCCTGTAGTTGTTACACAATAAAATAAAATAAATAAAAAATTATAAACTTGTAAATAAATAAACTTTGATATTTTTTAGCCGGTTTGCCCTAAATAGAACAAAGGATCTGGGCGAATCGAACCAATTGTTTATTTAACTCAAAACCACTATTTTTTTGTATTTCAATCATATGACAAATAAATTCTAAATATTGTAATAAAACATATTTCTTACTATTTTTAAGTGAGTGCTATCCCCGTCAATCTAATATCTTTAAAATAAAAATGTTTTTTAAATAAAATTTAATAACTGAGAAACCTTAGTTTTATTGATAATTATATTAAAAATAATTGATTGCCAAAACTTTCTTAAATGTAACCTAAAATTTTGTACTTAAATTTTAAAACAATCAATTTCGTACTTCTATATTCAAAGGTAAGGTCATGTGTACAATTATACAACCTAAAACCACTTCTGATTGTATAAATGTAGAAAATAAAGGGAGCTTGATACTATTAATTTTCACCTATACAGATCTCCATCGTGATTTTTATTTTCAAATCAATTTTACAATGGATTGAAGCTACTTTTTGGCCCTTAATTATAGTAACTTTGACACAAACTTTGCTATAGTATTTATTACTCAATGCACTTCTAATGTTTTAGATGGCAATAAGCAGGAATACTGTGTTAACTTAAAAGCATAAAGTTATTACTAAGGTACTCTGTTTGGTCCAAAGTTACCTTAAAGACCAAACCTTCCGAACCAAAGTACTCAAAATGATTCTCGAGTGTCTGTTGCAGCTATGTCGAACCACTTCTAAGTTCCGCTTAGGGTAGTTTGGACGATGAGGTTACTTGATTACCAATAAAAGAGATATTCATCTTTTTCAGGTGGTAAGGCAATAAATTAATTTACTAAATACCCTTATGTAAATTTTCAAAGATATATATACCTTGATAGTTATGATTAGATGAGTATCTCAAGGAGTAAACAAAACGTTGATAAAAACTGTAGCTGTCTCTTTGAAAATATTATTTATGTTTTTCATGGATGGTAATTTCAATCAAATTACTTCGAGTTATTTATGACAGTTATGGCACTTTTAATGTAGATATCAAATGCAATTAATATTCATATATCAAATAGTCGCCGCATTTTTGCTTCATTGTAAGAATCTGTAAATTTAGTGATTTTGATTAAAGGAGTTCGTCAAAGATTTATAAACCGTTTCTAAGGGTGATATGATTTCATAATATTTGCCGATTTTTTTAACTTATTTTTTATTTATTTGTAAAAAAACCTAAAAATTTGTAAGAAAATTGGAATTTTATGTTTTTGTTAAAGTAAAGAAAAAATAATTACTAACAATTTACATATTTTGATTAAAATCTGTACCTATTCGTTTTTTCCTGCATTAAAAATAATTTAAATTGTCTGAATTTTTTGTAAAATCTGTACAATATTCACATTATGGCTAAATCATGTAAAAGAAGGATAAAATGCTGTACAAGAATCATAGAAAAGCGTTTACCGCATATCCATTTTGGTTTATTTATGAATGAAAATCACATTTTACATCATACTTCAGTGAAAACTAGTGTTTTCTATTTGTTTTGCTATGGTGTCTACGAATTTATTTCGCAATAATATTAAAATTAAGTATCACATTCAACTTATCGCATGTGATAAGGGAAATTGCTCTTCTGATGAGTTAAAAGACAAAACTTCCACTAATGATTTATGACACAAAAGATAACGTTCGCAATGACAAGGAATAAAAAGTACTTTTATTAAAATTTGACGAAAAATTTAATACACTTTACATTGTTAAAAATGTGGTGTTTGGTATAACTAACTATATGGTTCCTTGTTCCTGCAACGGCAGGTGGTGAAATGTTTCACCATTATTTTGGTATTCGGTTGAACCATTTTTCAGGTTTTTGTTTCCAAAACCTAAAAAATGGTTCAACTGAATATCAAAAATAAGGTAAAACATTTCACACAGCCGTTTCAGCTACTAGGAACCTATGCTATGATGAAACCAAACACAGCATTTTTAACAGTGAAGATAGTTGAAAAAAAAATTATGATAATTTCTTAGCGTGTGTATTACAACTTTGAATAAAAAAAAATTTTAAACTATGATAAATTGTCACGCATTAGAACTACAATTATTTACAGTCGATTTTTCTAATTTTGAAGAAAACCACAAAAATTATCCGAGAAAATGAAAAATGCCGAGGTGATTTAGCAGTAAATTATTGCAATTATAACTTTAAAGTACAATAAATGAAAGAAGAACTTAAAGAGTGAAGGTTATTAAAACATATTTTCAGTATTTAAAAGTCTTTCAGACAAGAAAATTTGTTTAAAATCCAATAGTTATGCAATAGGTCAAATACAAAAACTTGCGAATTATCAAGGCCATGTTGCAATATTTCGTTGGGTTTGATTGTTAAAAAAAACTTGATTCTGGAACCAAACGAAAATTTTATATTCATTTTGACATAAAAATCTATTGATTTTACAATATACCGTTTTTATTATTTTATTCATCGATCGAAATTATCATTAGTATAGACGTACCACTTTGTTTCATGTATTATACATCGGGTTCAGCGCTGTTCTTGAATTGCCGCTTCCTCTTCGTTTCCCGCTGTGTGTAATTAATTATTTTTAATGAATTTTATGAAAATGTAGGACTTTAAGATCGTTTCGGGTTGTTGTACTTTTAATGCAGTCATGACACGGAGAAAAACTGTGAAGCCTGCAAATATTTTTAAACTGTCCCCAATCCGGTTATTAAAATTTATTTTTATATATGCAAGTTGCAGCGTTCTTTAATCACAAAAGCCAAGACTTCGATTGCATAAAATCAACTAAAATATTTTTTACAGTATTTACTTCTAAGGTTTCCATAAAAGAAAGAAAAACTATGATGTATCCCTTTTTTCGTCATTATCTTAGAAGAAAGTATCAGAAGGGTAAAGGTTCGCTCAAAGCCTGATTAATTGTATTGTAGGTCATTCCATCGGAGTGACTTCTGGTAACCATCGGGAAAAGAGAGAAAATCGAAGTACGCATTACGAACTTGTAACACAAACCATCGGCTTCAGCCAATGTCTAACGCAAAATTAACGGTAAAAAGAAAACAGTATTCATAGTAAAATGAACTGCTGCTCAGTTAAAAACATCATGTTACCGTCTTCTAGCGAGGCAGTTATAGGCAGTTCACCGTCTTTGGTGTCATATTTTATTGAAAATGCGCACACAGTTCAATACATAGGAAATGATTACAATATAAAATAACATCGAATATGAACAAAATGAAGAGAACCAGGAATATATGAAGTCTAATGCAAATGTAACAGTGACGACTATGACTTATGACTTTCTTGGTGGGGGGCAAGTTCGCCAAGCACTGCGACCTCAGGTCTATTGTAACAGTGACGACTAAATCTTCTACTATTTGTTTTTCTTCTGAATAATACACAATCTATTCTAATAAATAATTTTTAATAGTTTTTAATTCTGAAAAAATAAATTAAGTTTAAATTAAGTTGAAACTTAATATTTTACTTTTTTCAAATACGTAAATGATATATCAAAATATGCGTTCATTTCTCTCGATTTTTGCGTAATTTGTTTTCTATATTGTAAAAGTAAAAACGTTATATTTTATGAGTTTTTCGGTATTCTTTTCATTAAAATTTTACCTTAAACTGGTGTATTAATTAACTGAATGATACTTCTCTTGTCCTATTTTTAATTGCAAGAAAAAATATGAAAAACATAAAGGGAGTAGCGTTTTATAGTGAAGTAAGAAATTAGTATATATATAGTATATAAAATAGATGTATAATTAAGTTATAGAGTAAGATACTAAATAATTATCCTTACCAACAATAAGAGTAACTGTTTTTTAACAAAAAATATTTTTGTATAAAAAAAACATAATAGCTCTATGAACAAAAATTCAAAACTATTAAACTACATTTTTATTTGAAAATGTAGGAGTCTTCAATCAACGTTTATAGAATTTTTAATCTATTAAGTAGAGTAGACCGGGGCTAGTTTTCCGATGGGGTAAAAAAAATTCCACTTGAAATTGTATCGAAAAGGAGCAATTAGGGGCAGCCAACTGGTTACGTGGTTTATGAAGCAACGCGTCATAGACCACCCACAAAAATCTTTGTTCAGTTCATGTAGTCATATTATGGTGGGAGATGTTTTGGGGATTTTTTTCAAAGTTGAGTAAATTTTCATGCTTATATTAAAACTCCAATTAAACGTACTATTGTTAAAGTAACTGTTTTATCGTTGCGTGTAGTAGGAGGTGGTTCGTTTCTCTACGAACTATGTATTTGCTTTTAAAGTAACTTAAACCTTTACTCGTCAAATTAACAATCAATTCAAAATATGGTTCCGGGGCAGGTTTTCTAAAATTTGGCGGGAGCAAAAATTCCAACAATGCTTCGTGGAAAAATTGCCCCGATCTTTATGAACTAAGCTTAATAGGTCAAAATGTAGTTATTTTATAACAGTACATGACTAATATATAACCATATAGGAAGTTCTAATTCTAAAAAAAGTGTTGTTCTAGATAAAAAAAAAATGGTCTACATAGTAATAACATCGAGGATGACAGAAGCTCGTACACTTCTGAAGCAATGTATGTCCCTTTAGTAAGTATTAGAAAAGGATTTAGTAGGCGAAAAGCATCCAACTTAAATATTCCCCATGCATGCATAGTGAATAATTGTTGTAAAATGTGTCATGTTGCACAAAAATTTTGAGAAAATGTACTGGCTACAAAAAACTGGGAAGCAATGTTACCAAACTTTTGTACATGTGATAACTCCGAATTTTTTATAACCTTTCCCAGGTAGCACACTAACATGAGATCCATATGAGCCCGTTTGGGTAATTTGAGCACAACTCATATGGACCCAGAAAGAAACTTCCCTCTTTTTGGTCAAACCACATGTAACCAACTGGTCTACCCCATGTAAACCCATTTTCAATGAGAAATTAATTACAAAGCTTTATTGGTAATGCCATTGTAAGATATTGAAATCTTAAGATTAAAAATTTATTGAATCTAAAAGTAGCTTTCCATGAGTGGTACTGCTATTTACAGTTTTATTTCATTTTCAGTCTTTCTTTTTGAGTGTTAAAAATATAAATAAGTTTATAACGAAAAAATCTTTGGTTTTAAACAACTAAGTAACACAGCTATAAATTCATTACCTTCGGTTTATTTTACTTAAAAACAATCCCGTCCAATAAAAACCAAATCAACGCCAATTATTTTTAAAACGCAGATTTTATCAATGGAATGTAACCATATTTTTACAATCTTTAATTTATTTCAAAGATGTTAAGCCCACACAATACCATTTCACTATTTCCCTGTAAAAAAAGTGCAAACATTTAACATCTGAAATCAAAAAAAGATAAATCATAATTTTAATACTACCATCCCAATTTCAAAAAAGGTTAATTGAACGCAAATTAGCTTCCGTCTGGTTTTATCCTGCAGCGATGTACATAAATGTTAAAAATAATTATTAATGACATACTTATTTAATTTTACTTGAAAACGTTTTTTAAATCCCGTTTCTCTTCACAACTCAAAAGTCATGAAAAAAATCTGTCGAAAGACGAATTCATCCTTTTCAGAACTAATTACCAGTAAGAAGCTCTTGAGAAACTAATCTAAATAACATCTAATTAATGTGGATAAAAAATCCACAAAGCACCAGATTCTTAACTAATTAAAAAATTAAACAATCAAGGTAAAAATTAGAAAACAATTACAAATAATATTTTTTTTTAATGCAAATTATTTTTTTTTATTCCCATTAAAAGGTAGCTAATGAATTACGCCAAGCTACTATATAGGAATTAAAAATTTATTTTATAGAGATAGAACTATTTTTTTTATAATTAAAAAATAAACCAATATAAAATCAAAAGCCACTAATAAATTTAGTACTCGAATGCAAATGGCGTTTTACCTTTAAAAAATATAGGCAAAATCTTTGTTTGTGGCAACGGTTAAACTTTCTACTTATACTTAATTTAAGTATACGAAATGGGGTTTTAAAAATTAGTAGAAGGAGTAATTAGTAGACAGTGATTGGGGTAATGCGTAGACAATTATTCTTGGTGTAAATCAAAGACAATTGCTCTTAGGGCAATTTTTAGTAAATAGTTTACGAGGCAATTTCGTGACACTAGCGATATTAATCAACAAATATGTATTAATTTAGAATATTAGCTACTGTCTGAAGCCTACTGGCTCATTAGGCGAATCTCGTCTCCATTTCTGTGTTCTTGTCTAGTGAGGTGCTAATACTAACAATTGTTTATGCCGGGTGGCTAGTCCGACAATGAATATTGTAGAATATAATTTGTAATGAATAATTGTACAAAAAAATTATGATTAACTGTTACTGTTTGTTGTAAAAAGTTGTCAATTATTTTTTTAAATGGCAGAACTTGGCTAATCTGAACACTAAAATCAATAAAAAAAATCCTAACACTAAAATATTACCGTGTATTCAAAAATTGTCTTGGGTTTTATGACGTCTGATCGCCACTTAATCGCAGAAAACTTACTCTTGACATCAATCAAAAATGTGGTTTATACAAGACATTGAGGGATGTTATCCTTTTAGTAACGATTAACCTTCCAAAATCATGTTGTAAAATGATATTGTTTGTAATGGTCTGAAGGAGTTTGAAAAACGATAAACTAAAGTTAGAATGAGTGTCTATTAATTTCCCGACGCTGTCTAATAATTACCCCGCTTGTATGATCCTCCACCATTTGGCAAATGTTTTAGGATATTAAATTAATTAAATTTAAAAAATGCTATTTAATTCTGGCAATGGTGAGGTTTTCTGGAAAAAAATTCAATCAATTCCAGCCATTCATTGGTTAGATATGGAGAAAGTTACATTTTTGTCTGCCAATTACCCTAATCTATCCTACACTACATCTTTCTATTCTATATACAAAGTTAATCCTATGACGAATTCACATTTGCAGTCTTCATTCCAAGTACGATCAGATGGTCAACACCAGATGATGCAGTGGAGAAACTCATCCTTACCACGTGGAAGAGGCATGTGGAGAAAGACACAAAACAAAGGGTTCTGAGCAATTTAAAAAAAGATAATAAGATTATTAAAAAAATCACAAAAACAACCCGAATTCTGAAAAATCGTCATTAAAAAAAACCCGTATTATCCCCTACCTCCTCTTCCAGTCCTAAGTCCCAAAAATAGAAATCGATAGACAGCCCAAAGCATCGGGTTCTGATAGAAAAACAACCAAAATTCTGAAAAGTCGTCATTAAAAACGATAAAACCCCTATTATCTCTTACTGCCTCTTACTGTCCCAAGTCCCAAAAATAGAAATCGGATGACGAATTTACCTTTTGCAGTGTTCATCCCGAGTACGATCAGTATCATGCTGTTGAGCAACTCGTCCTAACCACGTGGAACAAGCGTGTAGAGAAACCCACAAAGCATCGGGTTCTGAAACCGAACTGGGCATCAACTGAGAACTAACTCATCTAGCAGGTGCCAGAGTCGAGTGCGACTGGCCAATCAGGAAGAAGGTTTTTGAAGGCAAGACAGATAGAAGGGAAAAAAGATATTCTCTTCTTTTTTCAGAACTATATCATAATCTTACTCGGTGATAATGCTTATTCATTCGGTTCCGCAAAAAAAGTGGAATGAAATTAATTCCGAAGGGGATAAAATAGATTTATTTGTGGTAAAAGTTTGATTTCTGGTTGTAATTAAAATGTTGGTGTTCTCTTTAAGTAGTGGAAATTGTTTTCTTTATAATTATAGGACGATTTATTTATACTTTAATATCTTCAGTTTACTCAAAATACAGTTACATTGAAGACTAAAAACTTGCACTGCTTAAGCGAACAAAAATGAACTGATCTAATCTTAATTTACCAGTACCCAATATAACATCTCAATTCTTTTGAATCATTATCTCACTTATAATTCAGAGCATCCACTAATGAAAAGTTCGATTTATCAAAAACGTATTATCCCTATTGTAAAAGTAACGTTTCTCATTTCCCGTTTAAAGTGCAAATTGTATCCGTAAACTATAGTTATGTTATTTGTGTTTGAAAAACATCCCATCTATGTCAACCTGGTTAATAAGTTCAAATAATTGGATTAAATGTCCTATATAATTTTCTACCTCTCCTTTCTCACAAAGTAAAAACCAGTTTATAAAAGCTTCTCAAAAACACAATAGTCCCTTAATAAAAGAAATGTAGACGGCATAAAATTTGAGAGTAATCTAAAAAATTGGAGTGCATTTATTCTTTGTAAACATTGTATAAAAACGGATTGATAGGAACAAAGAATAACTTTTTAAAAACCATCATAATATTTTTTCTCACTTATCATTCTTCCGTTCCAAGCCAACAACACAATTCAACTTTAAAAATCTTAAGGATTTTAAGGGGGTTTTGTGTTCGAGAAATATTTTCTTTCAAATAAAAAAATATTATGGTAACAGATTCAATTATACGTTAAAATTGTTTTATTGAGAATTTGTTTAAAAAATCATAATTACCTTTATTAAAGTAATGATGTCAAACTTGAGGAATGATGACCGAAACACTCTCATTCTTAAAAAGCAAAATTTAAACAAACTCATTGTATGAAACAACTTTAAAGAGAAGAAAAAAGCTGTAAAAATGCTTTCTTAGATTATAATACATATAGCCTTACCCTTATCTAAAAAACTTTAAAATTATTCTTGGCATATGCATTGTTGAAGACTAGTTTCAGTTACTTTCAATTTTATAAATAATAAAAGAATAATGTAAACTAAAATAGCTATCTATCCTTATAAGGTTCTTAATTATTTTTGTCTGTGAAACCAAGAAACCGTAATAAGTATAATTTAGCGACAAAATTTACGCGTGGAGAAACTACGTAAACTTATGAAATGATTTGTACTTTGTAAAAAAGTTTTGTGATACACCATATACCAAAAAATTTAAACAAACAGGAAACAAACTGTTGAGTTTTTTTTATCAACATTAATTTTGAACAAGTTCCTTTATTATTATTCAATATTTTTTTAACATTTTGGTCCTTTATGTTTTGGAATTTGTGAAAATTTCACTTTTAATTGTACTTTCTTAATCTGCACACAAAATACTTAACGCAGTTTAGCGGGATAGTTTGGCATTAAATTAACATCGACACGAGTTCAGCGTAAAGAATTGGAAAACTTTTTCATTTTTTACAAATCAATATTCAATCCATCCAGGGATAGCCAGTTTTTCAACAAACAACACACACATTTTAATAATAAACATCACTGATAAATTTATTAATAATCAGTTTATTACCTGTAAAAGTATTTTAAATGGTTTAATTCTAAAAATTTAACTCTAAATAATATTTTTATAATAAACAATACAATGTCAGTGAACTATTATGCACAAAATAAACTTAAATATAGAGTGTTTTTTTTCTTTGCAATAGCCAGTTAGACAACAGTGTGATTTAGTGTCATTTTAGTGATGCTTATGAGACAATTGATTTCTGCAATCTACTACTTTACACTATAATCCTTTTCGGAGGTTTTGGCTATCATCATCCGTGGGATATCCACGACACAACAACTACTTTACGCTATTCTACAATCATTTTTACTACACTACATTTTACTACATACTCAGAACATTCAAAATATGATACACAACAACGAATTTTGAAAAAGAAAATATTTACCTTAAGAACAAAAGATTTCTGCTCTTTTTTCACTAACGAGCTAATGAAGACTTAGCAGTTATTTCCAAATTATGATTCCAACAATAGTCAGTAAACGATCAGAATAAAACAGCTATAAAAGCCCAAACTACATCATAAACGGCGCTACCGTTTTCCAAGCATGAAACGATTAGAATAGTCTACTACAGAGGAAACGGCAAAAAACGGGCATCCTTAGGCACTGGAGCCTAAACAACCGAATCCACACACAAATACGAAACATATAAGTAAAAACCTACAGTCGTGATGACGACGTTTGAGAAAGACCCTCCCAGGATTTCTATAAAACATATCACTGCGATTAAGGGTAATTTGGCCACGGTCTAATCGTTAAGGTTGTTTAAGAAAAGAAAAGTCATTTCTTAGGTCAACTGACATAGGGTGAGTTGGATTGTGTTAATCTAGAAGGAGCTAAGCCACCTTTTAAAGTTGAGTTATTGGTCCAAGGAACAGGTTTAGGCAGGGCAGCAAAAGGTGCCTTAGCAAGACCTCCCGCTGAACTTGAAAAATGCAAAATTACAAATTAACAAACTCCCTTTTTTATAAAAATTAAATCTGATTGAACGATGTAAAGAAAATAATGACCCGACTTTTAAAAAGAAGGCTATTTTACATTTAAGTAATAAAATATTCTGTAAAAAATGGAGAAAAAGATATGTGTAAATAAAATGCTTTTTAGCGATTTCTTAATAAGTAATTGAGTAACATATTAACTATAATATTTTAATTGTTAAATTACATCATAGTTTTTATTATTTATTATTATTATTATATATTTATTTGTGATTATATATATCTAAAACTGTTGTGACACATTAAAATATAAGGTTGAGCCACCTGGTTTTCTCATCAGCTAGGCCTGGCTGTGTGATATAGAATTTATTTATCGAAATAAACAATTGCCGGTATTTAATCGAAGAAAAAGGGCTATGATTTCATGATGTTCTCCCCAGTATGAGCAACTTTAGCAAACGATATTATAAATAATATTTAAGCACTTAGCTCCTTTCGGAAAAAGAAGATACAATTGTAGGGGCGGATCCCTCGTGTAATCACTGTTAAACAAAGAGATACAGGTCTGGATCATTACAAGGTAAAGATGGCTGGGTCTTTAAAGTTAATCACTGGTTTCTATAACTGCGATGAGGATGTTATCATTAGTTTTCATCGCGTATTGTATTTAAAATATATGAAGATTTACTGTTATATGAAGTAAGGAAATAAAACTAAGAAATTTATATATAAGGCTTTGAAATGAGATTACCTTGAAAGAAAGTCGGTTGGGGAATAAGGTATGTCTTACCTAAATGTTTTTTCTTAAGCAAAGCCGAAATTTAATACAAAGTAAATATTAAAAGACATCTAATATTATTTTTAGTTACAATCATTTTATCCTACACACTTACGCCATATTGGCATGTTAAAATCATAAATAAAATTCTTAAAGATATAACAATTTATATGAAATGAACAATGTATTGATTTTCCTAAAAAAGTGGTGCGACTAACTAAATTATTATTTTAGTAAAATTTACTAAAATATTCAAACTGTTGAGGAAAGACAACGAGTGAAATTCTTAAGCTTTTACAGTAAAAATTAGTCACGCAATAAGCGTATTTACATCTTTTCAATGTAAGAAAAGCAAGAAAAATTCAAAACTTAAAGCAATTTCATTGAAAATCGTCTCTTTGATGATAAATATTTTTTAAAGTAGAAAGCAATGAAATTAAAACAGTAATTATATTTTCTGAAAATTATACACAATCGTTTTGTCTGGCTAAATGAAAAAAATGCTTAACTGATGTGTTTTATTATTATTGGATATGACTTTAGTAGTCATTCACTGAACGTGGTTATTAACGTATCAAGAACTATCTCGATAACCTGGTTTGATAATTATAAATTGTTGTCTCTAAATGTCATGTTCAAACTCAAAAGACGATAAATGAAGAAAAAAATTATCTTTTTATAAAAGACCAAAAGTTCTCAAAACTGCTATCAGATACTAAATAAATCTTAAACCCAAAATATTAACTAATTTAATAAAATTACCTAATACTAGTGGAAAAATTCATTCAAACCTAAAATTACGTTAATTTTAGTGGAAAAATTACATTCAAAACTAAAATTACCTTAATTTTAGTGGAAAAATTCGTTAAAAAAGTAAAATCTTTATTTATCAGTCTTTCACTTTCACAGCTCAAAATTTCAAATGCCACACGTAAGTTGGATTGTCAAATTACAGAGGAGTTATTACAGTTCATATGTCGACATTTGAGTTAAGTCCAACATTCCTTTCAAAATGAATGTTTAAAAAATCAAAATTATTAACATTAAAAGTTATTTTATTCATACTTTTTTAACTAATGGTACAATTAATTTTTATCACAAACATGATGATACGAATAATCAAATAAAAAAATACATAAATAAAATTTAAATTGCATTATAAAATAAAAATGAAAAATACTCAGATTTACATGATCAAGTGCAAATGTTTGAAATTAAATTTTCAAAAATCTTATTCAAAATAACTGCTGATTTATATCATTTTTAAGAAATTCGAGTATTTTGAAAATTAAAATGTTACATAGTGCGAAATAAAAAAAATCCCCTTATACTTTTGTCCTTCAAATCACAAATTAAAAAAAATGCTGTTTGGGGTAATTTTCATATTAAGTTTACAAAATGTTGTGTGGAAATCGTTATAGGCCCTGCGACAAGTGAAAATCTCAATCCCACTTGTTTATACAGTAAAACTTCTCGGGAGCGACCACCGTCCGTTCTGAGAAAAATCGGTCGTTGAGGGAGGGTGGTCTCTTTGAGAAGTATCATCACTGAGCTGCTTAAATGTTCAATTTAATAAACAATGTTTTAGTAGTAAAAATTAAAAAAAAGTATACAATTTTCATCATTTTATTTATTTTAATTATATCCAAAAACAAGGTCCTTTTTTTACAATACACATTTAAGTTACAATCTTTTAAAATAAGAAAAAAATTCTACTTGTTTAATTTTTTTTCGATTTTTCGGAAAGTACCTCATATGTAACTAGTTTTAGATATCGTGAGAAAGTGGCCATGAGATTACCACAAAATGCACATGCACACCATCATCATACGCCAAGTATCAGTAGACGTGGGGTCCATTTTGGACAGTTATGTGCATAAGTGCGAAAAACACGTCTGCTCTACTGTTTATAAAAAGTGGGTACAATTACCCTTTTTTCCCCCCAAACCAGGCTACGGTGAATGAATGTTTGGTAGAATTTCAGCTATCACTCATTCGAAAAGATAAAAAGATAAAGAAGTCTGGGGGATTCACGAGAACAAACCAGAAAGGAAGACCCCACGTGGGACTCTGATATGCCTAGACGATTTTTTTTAACAATAAGAACATGAGGAAAAGTTTTTAGAAATATTTTTTTTTTGTATTTGAAAAGTTGTAAATCAAAGGGTTCTAAAAGAGGGCTTTTTCGGATTGATTGCTCCCAACATGACGCATAAATAAGCTTCAGTAACTAGCGGCTTTATGGTAAAATAAGTAGGACTAAATAGATCGGCTCTATAATATTTGCTTGCAAAAAAATAATTGTAACGAACCTATTTATAAAAATATTTATTCAACAATATACCTTTTTTTATTTTAAATTTTTCATTTAACCTGTTGTAAAAATATGTTATGAACTATTTATAAAATTTGTAACACAATTTTTATTGGCGGTTAAATCTTTATAGGATTTTACATTGTCCTTATTTTCATTAAATTGCGTTAGTGTATTAGAAAAGGAAACAATACAGCTTAAAAAAATCAAAGTTCAATATGTTAATTAGCATTTTAAAAAAATGTTGCCCGTAAATCAAAAGCTTTTATATAATAAAAATATATATATTTACTCTTATACTTTTGCTTATTTAACTTAATTGAGCCAAATTACCGCTCTAAATAAAATAAAACTTGAATTATTTCTCGTGTTAATCATTCTTTGCTAACCTTTATGAAATAGAAAATATGTATATATTTCCTGATTATTGCGTTTCATAATGACGCACGTTCTGGTGAGACTTTTTTAATTAAAATAATTATAATATTTTCATAAATAATTAGTAGGTCACCTAGCCAGTAGACGGTTTCGACCCTTGCTTGTCAAGCGAGTGGCCCAGGGTTTGAATCCCGGAATAGGCATGGACATTTGTGTTGTCC
Organism: Oedothorax gibbosus; assembly: GCA_019343175.1. Classification (NCBI taxonomy): domain Eukaryota; kingdom Metazoa; phylum Arthropoda; class Arachnida; order Araneae; family Linyphiidae; genus Oedothorax; species Oedothorax gibbosus. The sequence goes on from JAFNEN010000223.1 coordinate 426,542, forward strand.
CATACATGGGAAGAACGTGCTCGTTAAATCTGTGAGTTCGAAAGTCCTGAGAGTGGTCATAGAGCAGCTACCAAGGGCGCAGGTTGTCCTGGAAAAAATGCTCCTTTAATTAAATTGACTTTTTTAATTGAAATAATTATAATATTTTCATAAATAATTAGTAAGTCACCTAGCCAGTAGACGGTTTCGACCCTTGCTTGTCAAGCGAGTGTCCCAGAGTTTGAATCCCGGAATAGGCATGGACATTTGTGTTGTCCCATACATGGGAAGAACGTGCTCGTTAAATCTGTGAGTTCGAAAGTCCTGAGAGCGGTCATAGAGCAGTTACCAAGGGCGCAGGTTGTCTGGGAAAAAATGGAATTTGTGAAAATTTCACTTTTAATTGTACTTTCTTAATCTGCACACAAAATACTTAACGCAGTTTAGCGGGATAGTTTGGCATTAAATTAACATCGACACGAGTTCAGCGTAAAGAATTGGAAAACTTTTTCATTTTTTACAAATCAATATTCAATCCATCCAGGGATAGCCAGTTTTTCAACAAACAACACACACATTTTAATAATAAACATCACTGATAAATTTATTAATAATCAGTTTATTACCTGTAAAAGTATTTTAAAAGGTTTAATTCTAAAAATTTAACTCTAAATAAATATTTTTATAATAAACAATACAATGTCAGTGAACTATTATGCACAAAATAAACTTAAATATAGAGTGTTTTTTTTCTTTGCAATAGCCAGTTAGACAACAGTGTGATTTAGTGTCATTTTAGTGATGCTTATGAGACAATTGATTTCTGCAATCTACTACTTTACACTATAATCCTTTTCGGAGGTTTTGGCTATCATCATCCGTGGGATATCCACGACACAACAACTACTTTACGCTATTCTACAATCATTTTTACTACACTACATTTTACTACATACTCAGAACATTCAAAATATGATACACAACAACGAATTTTGAAAAAGAAAATATTTACCTTAAGAACAAAAGATTTCTGCTCTTTTTTCACTAACGAGCTAATGAAGACTTAGCAGTTATTTCCAAATTATGATTCCAACAATAGTCAGTAAACGATCAGAATAAAACAGCTATAAAAGCCCAAACTACATCATAAACGGCGCTACCGTTTTCCAAGCATGAAACGATTAGAATAGTCTACTACAGAGGAAACGGCAAAAAACGGGCATCCTTAGGCACTGGAGCCTAAACAACCGAATCCACACACAAATACGAAACATATAAGTAAAAACCTACAGTCGTGATGACGACGTTTGAGAAAGACCCTCCCAGGATTTCTATAAAACATATCACTGCGATTAAGGGTAATTTGGCCACGGTCTAATCGTTAAGGTTGTTTAAGAAAAGAAAAGTCATTTCTTAGGTCAACTGACATAGGGTGAGTTGGATTGTGTTAATCTAGAAGGAGCTAAGCCACCTTTTAAAGTTGAGTTATTGGTCCAAGGAACAGGTTTAGGCAGGGCAGTGCAAAAGGTGCCTTAGCAAGACCTCCCGCTGACTTGAAAAATGCAAAATTACAATTAACAAACTCCCTTTTTTATAAAAATTAAATCTGATTGAACGATGTGAAAGAAAATAATGACCCGACTTTTAAAAAGAAGGCTATTTTACATTTAAGTAATAAAATATTCTGTAAAAAATGGAGAAAAAGATATGTGTAAATAAAATGCTTTTTAGCGATTTCTTAATAAGTAATTGAGTAACATATTAACTATAATATTTTAATTGTTAAATTACATCATAGTTTATTATTATTATTATTATTATTATTGATATATTCTAAAACTGTTGTGACACATTATAAGTTAAGCCAGCATTGGAAACTGTGTTTTCTCATCAGCTAGGCCTGGCTGTGTGATATAGAATTTATTTATCGAAATAAACAATTGCCGGTATTTAATCGAAGAAAAAGGGCTATGATTTCATGATGTTCTCCCCAGTATGAGCAACTTTAGCAAACGATATTATAAATAATATTTAAGCACTTAGCTCCTTTCGGAAAAAGAAGATACAATTGTAGGGGCGGATCCCTCGTGTAATCACTGTTAAACAAAGAGATACAGGTCTGGATCATTACAAGGTAAAGATGGCTGGGTCTTTAAAGTTAATCACTGGTTTCTATAACTGCGATGAGGATGTTATCATTAGTTTTCATCGCGTATTGTATTTAAAATATATGAAGATTTACTGTTATATGAAGTAAAGGAAATAAAACTAAGAAATTTATATATAAGGCTTTGAAATGAGATTACCTTGAAAGAAAGTTGGATTGGGGAATAAGGTATGTCTTACCTAAATGTTTTTTCTTAAGCAAAGCCGAAATTTAATACAAAGTAAATATTAAAAGACATCTAATATTATTTTTAGTTACAATCATTTTATCCTACACACTTACGCCATATTGGCATGTTAAAATCATAAATAAAATTCTTAAAGGTATAACAATTTATATGAAATGAAAATGTATTGATTTTCCTAAAAAGTGGTGCGACTAACTAAATTATTATTTTAGTAAAATTTACTAAAATATTCAAACTGTTGAGGAAAGCAACGAGTGAAATTCTTAAGCTTTTACAGTAAAAATTAGTCACCAATAAGCGTATTTACATCTTTTCAATGTAAGAAAAGCAAGAAAAATTCAAAACTTAAAGCAATTCATTGAAAATCGTCTCTTTGATGATAAATATTTTTTAAAGTAGAAAGCAATGAAATTAAAACAGTAATTATATTTTCTGAAAATTATACACAATCGTTTTGTCTGGCTAAATGAAAAAAATGCTTAACTGATGTGTTTTATTATTATTGGATATGACTTTAGTAGTCATTCACTGAACGTGGTTATTAACGTATCAAGAACTATCTCGATAACCTGGTTTGATAATTATAAATTGTTGTCTCTAAATGTCATGTTCAAACTCAAAAGACGATAAATGAAGAAAAAAATTATCTTTTTATAAAAGACCAAAAGTTCTCAAAACTGCTATCAGATACTAAATAAATCTTAAACCCAAAATATTAACTAATTTAATAAAATTACCTAATACTAGTGGAAAAATTCATTCAAACCTAAAATTACGTTAATTTTAGTGGAAAAATACATTCAAAACTAAAATTACCTTAATTTTAGTGGAAAAATTCGTTAAAAAAGTAAAATCTTTATTTATCAGTCTTTCACTTTCACAGCTCAAAATTTCAAATGCCACACGTAAGTTGGATTGTCAAATTACAGAGGAGTTATTACAGTTCATATGTCGACATTTGAGTTAAGTCCAACATTCCTTTCAAAATGAATGTTTAAAAAATCAAAATTATTAACATTAAAAGTTATTTTATTCATACTTTTTTAACTAATGGTACAATTAATTTTTATCACAAACATGATGATACGAATAATCAAATAAAAAAATACATAAATAAAATTTAAATTGCATTATAAAATAAAAATGAAAAATACTCAGATTTACATGATCAAGTGCAAATGTTTGAAATTAATTTTCAAAAATCTTATTCAAAATAACTGCTGATTTATATCATTTTTAAGAAATTCGAGTATTTTGAAAATTAAAATGTTACATAGTTCGAAATAAAAAAAATCCCCTTATACTTTTGTCCTTCAAATCACAAATTAAAAAAAATGCTGTTTGGGGTAATTTTCATATTAAGTTTACAAAATGTTGTGTGGAAATCGTTATAGGCCCTGCGACAAGTGAAAATCTCAATCCCACTTGTTTATACAGTAAAACTTCTCGGGAGCGACCACCGTCCGTTCTGAGAAAATCGGTCGTTGAGGGAGGGTGGTCTCTTTGAGAAGTATCATCACTGAGCTGCTTAAATGTTCAATTTAATAAACAATGGTTTTAGTAGTAAAAATTAAAAAAAAGTATACAATTTTCATCATTTTATTTATTTTAATTATATCCAAAAACAAGGTCCTTTTTTTACAATACACATTTAAGTTACAATCTTTTAAAATAAGAAAAAAATTCTACTTGTTTAATTTTTTTTCGATTTTTCGGAAAGTACCTCCTATGTAACTAGTTTTAGATATCGTGAGAAAGTGGCCATGAGATTACCACAAAATGCACATGCACACCATCATCATACGCCAAGTATCAGTAGACGTGGGGTCCATTTTGGACAGTTATGTGCATAAGTGCGAAAAACACGTCTGCTCTACTGTTTATAAAAAGTGGGTACAATTACCCTTTTTTTCCCCCAAACCAGGCTACGGTGAATGAATGTTTGGTAGAATTTCAGCTATCACTCATTCGAAAAGATAAAAAGATAAAGAAGTCTGGGGGATTCACGAGAACAAACCAGAAAGGAAGACCCCACGTGGGACTCTGATATGCCTAGACGATTTTTTTAACAATAAGAACATGAGGAAAAGTTTTTAGAAATATTTTTTTTTGTATTTGAAAAGTTGTAAATCAAAGGGTTCTAAAAGAGGGCTTTTTCGGATTGATTGCTCCCAACATGACGCATAAATAAGCTTCAGTAACTAGCGGCTTTATGGTAAAATAAGTAGGACTAAATAGATCGGCTCTATAATATTTGCTTGCAAAAAAATAATTGTAACGAACCTATTTATAAAAATATTTATTCAACAATATACCTTTTTTTATTTTAAATTTTTCATTTAACCTGTTGTAAAAATATGTTATGAACTATTTATAAAATTTGTAACAAATTTTTATTGGCGGTTAAATCTTTATAGGATTTTACATTGTCCTTATTTTCATTAAATTGCGTTAGTGTATTAGAAAAGGAAACAATACAGCTTAAAAAAATCAAAGTTCAATATGTTAATTAGCATTTTAAAAAAATGTTGCCCGTAAATCAAAAAGCTTTTATATAATAAAAATATATATATTTACTCTTATACTTTTGCTTATTTAACTTAATTGAGCCAAATTACCGCTCTAAATAAAATAAAACTTGAATTATTTCTCGTGTTAATCATTCTTTGCTAACCTTTATGAAATAGAAAATATGTATATATTTCCTGATTATTGCGTTTCATAATGACGCACGTTCTGGTGAGACTTTTTTAATTAAAATAATTATAATATTTTCATAAATAATTAGTAGGTCACCTAGCCAGTAGACGGTTTCGACCCTTGCTTGTCAAGCGAGTGGCCCAGGGTTTGAATCCCGGAATAGGCATGGACATTTGTGTTGTCCCATACATGGGAAGAACGTGCTCGTTAAATCTGTGAGTTCGAAAGTCCTGAGAGTGGTCATAGAGCAGCTACCAAGGGCGCAGGTTGTCCTGGAAAAAATGCTCCTTTAATTAAATTGACTTTTTTAATTGAAATAATTATAATATTTTCATAAATAATTAGTAAGTCACCTAGCCAGTAGACGGTTTCGACCCTTGCTTGTCAAGCGAGTGTCCCAGAGTTTGAATCCCGGAATAGGCATGGACATTTGTGTTGTCCCATACATGGGAAGAACGTGCTCGTTAAATCTGTGAGTTCGAAAGTCCTGAGAGCGGTCATAGAGCAGTTACCAAGGGCGCAGGTTGTCTGGGAAAAAATGCCCCCCCCCCCCCCCCTCCATCAGCGACGGGCCTATAAATTGAGGAGGTGGCGCCTTCTAGGAGCAAGAGTCAAACTATTACCCTCACAGCTCTAGGCCTTGTATACCAACGTAAGCTGCTGCATCCCGCCTGCCTCTCAGGCTATGGAAGTTATGTATGTATGTTGCAACAACAACAAATTAGCAGTAATGGTTTAAAGAATAAACATACAATGGTGCATATTTCCATGTCTTTTTTGCATATTAGTATCATTCAAAAATGAAAAACGTTTCAAATTTATTGAGAAAGTTTGATAACTACAATGTGCATATTTCCATTCTTTTTGCATATTTTATTCAAATGAAAACGTTTCAATTATGGAAAGTGCTCGAACTCTATCTAAGAATGTGCATATTCCATCTCTTTTTGCATATTTTATTCAAAATGAAAACGTTTCAATTAACGAAAAGTGCTCGAACTTTCCTCTAAGTTTGACAATGATGCATATTTCCATCTCTTTTTGCATATTTTATTTAAAATTAAAACGTTTCAATTAACGAAAAGTGCTCGAACTTTCATCTAAGTTTAACAATGCTGCACATTTCCATCTCTTTTTGCATATTTTATTCAAAATTAAAACGTTTCAATTAACGGAAAGTGCTCGAACTCTTATCTAAGTTTAACAATGGTGCACATTTCCATCTCTTTTTGCATATTTTATTCAAAATTAAAACGTTTCAATTAACGAAAAGTGCTCGAACTTTCCTCTAAGTTTAAAGTCCTAGTATGCCAAGTTTTTTCTAGAATAAGACCAAAACTATAACATTTTCTTGGTTGTATAAGTAAAAGCAGCATTTATAAAGATTCTATATTAATATAGTAAGCTAACAAAATAAGCAATACCCTCCAACTTTGAAGTTAATTCTTTAATCACGTTAATGTTCTTCGTAAATATGGATGAAGTGCAATAGGAGAATAAGTAAACACTGGGGTGTGTTCAATAAGTTTAATGCAATTATGAAAACGCGTGTAAATTTAGCCAACTTCCTGAGTTATCTTTGCTGATGATTGTCTTATTCGCAAATAAAAGATCTGTTTGAACTGTTGCTGTACGCAAACTTCGCCATAAACTGTCAAAAACTCACAAGATCTAATCACGCTATGTACACAGCTGAAAGCTCTTTGCTGTTTTAATATAAAAAAAAAGCGCGAAAAAAAGAAAATGTAGCAATAACAGTTTCAGGGTATTTTATTTCGTTGAGGTTCAATGGGCTTTTTGCTTTGATTAACTCATATTTTTTCATATTTAGAGTCACCATATACAGTAGGAACAACCCAACCGGTTCTGGTGCTTTCAGTTGAAAATTTTACGTTAAAAAAAAGGTTGATTCATAAGTTTAGATTATTTTTCCTGACATATGTTTAATTACAGTCGAAAAATATATTTATACTTTTATTTATGTTATAAATCCTTATCCTAAGGTTTAATATTTGACTTTAATATTCTCTACACGTTTCGAGTAGTTTTAAGATTAAATATTTTACAGATAATTGAAATTATGCCAGACTGACAAGCATTACAATTGAAAATAACATTGTTTATCAAACACGAGAAAAATACAAACAATTAATTGTGGTGAAAAAATGTCTCTATCGAATAAAATGAAATTAATTAAGATGGTTAATGATAATACTAATATAATATTGATAATGGTGGAAAGGAAAAAAAGTCCGTTATTATTATCAATTAATAATCCCTATAACTAATTACTTATTAATTACTAAATATGATCACCTTAATTTTAGTCTACAAAATATTTGGCCGCTAAATAAATCAATACATTTAAATGTAATTATATACTCAGCAAGGTAATTTCAATAACTTTAAAACTTAAAAAATTCTACGGCAGCTACCCTTTGCACATGTATGATTTTCCAAAAACCTTATGATGACGTCCGATAGGTACTAATAACTCGCGTATTAAAATTGAAGTCCGTCACTTTTTTAGTACAAGCTTTCGAGTGGTTTTAGACAGACAGATAGACAGTCTGAGAGACGGACCAATATTCAAAAACCACTTTTTTAGAATCAGCACCCTCTAAAACGTGAAGAAAACACAAAATCTCCATTTCGGATTTTCGAACTCCTGCCTGAACCACTATTAAGTTGCACTGGCTTGCTTCGGCTGTTACACCTTGTGTGTTTCCCGTTAACTTACCACGTTTCCAACTGTCAAATCTCAGTTCTATTGTACTACATGAGTACATATGAAATCTAACCGAATCAACCAAACACCAAACCAACCATTACACACTCGTTTATCTTAGTTTATTGAGAAAATAAATGAAACTGTCAAGTGGTTATTAAAACAGCATATTTTCCACTTCAAAACTAGCACTCTCTAATAAAGGACAACATTCTAGCTTTATAAAAAGATTAAATAATAAGTTACGATTTCAATCATCGTTTACTTCCTGATAAGCTACCCGTCGACAATTCATAACTAACAATCGATATCAGCTTACTACATCGGTCGTTGAAAGATTTGTTATGTGTGTAACATCAACAAGTTTAATTTTATCTTTAACTCCACTTTGCCTTCAGCCATTTCTAATTGTTTTTATATTCGTATTTGCATGTTCAACCAATTACCCTGATGTCGAAACATTGTAGCGTTATCTTTGGACGAGACGTCTAGTGTCAGAGTTTGTCTGAATAATGCACAACACTTTTGTGTTGAATGATTTCAAATTGTTTTTTTTAAAGAAACCATTATTGTATCAATTCTTGCTAAGATAGATTGTATCTAAGCATAGCTTGCAATGCTGAAATGCCAGGCAACAAGTAAAAGTATTGGGATTTCGGTTAGGGTTTTTTGTAATTGCATAAAACCTTGCATTAATAAAGATTATATATCTTTATTTTCTATATTAATTCTTTAAATATGCCATAGACTAATTACTTAACAGAAAGTTGTAGCTGAATTACCTAAAAATTACTATATTTTATTTAAGTACTTACAAATGGAAACTGCCTTGTAAAAAAATATATTACCCAAACCTTTATCTCTACTACACTTCACAGAGAAACTACTAAAACAACTCTACCATTATCCAATATTATCTTGCCCCAAAACAACACCAACTTTTAAAGGGTTGATAACCTAAACACACATAATGAAATAACTATTTATTTTAGAGTAAACAAAGTGGTAGACTGTTTTACCAGGTGTAATTTCAATTTAGTTACGGGTTTTGTTAAGGGATAGACTTTCATGCAAATAAACTAGCACTGTGTCAAAACACAATGTGCGTCGTGCGAACCAGCGAATATTAATTTGTTAAGGGATAGTCCGAAAAGCTCTTTAATTGAATATTCATTATTCATGTTGAGGTATGTTTAAATTATTGATTCAGCTGTAAAAATACCGTAATATTCCGCAAAACTTCCCAACATGTTACAGTAAATTGTAGGAAAAAAATGTCATTGATTTGCAACGTTTTATAACTGTTAAGAAAAAAAACATTTTCTAAATAAATTAAAAGATATTATGAAGCCAAAAAATTATCTTTAACATGTTCGTCTAAAATTATGAAGAAATTTTTCCATTATTCCTATTAATAGTTATCTCTTTTCTAAATTATTATAACACGAAATAAATTTCCATGTTCAACAATTTTAGATAACAAATTTTAAACTTCACATGCAATTAGTCCTCGAATGTACGTAATGAAAATTCTCTAGTTGTAATTTCAAATTTTTTTAGAAATATTTTAATCATTTAATATTATTCCTTTGAAAAGTTAAATAAACGTACTTTATCCACTTAACAGCTTAGAACGAACGTACATCGAATTAAAATCATTGCGTATCATTTGTTTAACTTAAGCTGTTATTTTAAAAAACAAAAAATATTTGGTAATTGATTGAGTAAAAAGTAATTAAAAAATAAGCCGTAAAATGTCATGTAAAGTAAATAATGTTTGCATTTTAACGGTTGTACAGGAAGAAAATAGAAGAGTTCATTTAAAGAAGTTAAAATCCAAACCAAGAAAATTAAAACGCTGTAGATAAAAAAAAATACCCATTCATAGTAATCAGAAACTTAAAATATCGAAATAAAGACAACAAAAAATGTCGCCGTAGGATTATAGTTTATGTCTTTCAAAATTTCCTAGAATTTTAATAAAATATGCTGTTCATAGAATTTTTAAGCTTTTCTCTTAACATCCGCCACTTTTAAAAGAGCCGTGGGCAAAATTTGATGCTTCTTTATGAAAAATGTGATTCTCTAAAGAGAAAACTGTTTTCACTATTGTGATAGTATAATCGATATGGTAATTAACTTTTATTTCCATCTGGAGTTATTTACTTATTTTTTTATTGAATCTAAGCTTAATGATCTATTTTAGCCACCTTACCTGGAAATATGCTTCGCACCCCAAGGCACTCTTCTGCCGTGGGCAGGTAAACTGCAGTATCTCGCCTAATGACTTGGACCATTGTTGCAAGCCCTCAATAACCCAAACCATAAGAAAGTATACTGAAAGACTAGTTATATCCGGTAAAAATGATCCAATTCATTATAGCGGTTACTGCAGTTTACCTGCCCACGGCAGTCATGGTTTGGTTAGAAGAGCTGAAAAATTATGGGCACATGGGGGAGGCTACTATGGGCTGTCGCGCCACTGAGACCTCTTTAGTCAAAATTTGTATTGTGTCTGTATTAATTTTAAACCTTATTCAACGAAACCAAACTCTGATGGTTTTAAACCGTCACACCCCTCAAATATTGGTATTTCAGTATTTAATAATATTGAGAAAGCAATATATTACTTAAAACCCTCTGAGATATTGACAATACTTAAACCTATTTGCATGTACCTCATTATATTACAAAAAAAATTCACAACGATAGATTGTGGCTTTAAATTTCCAAACCAGCACATCTGACATAAAAGTATGCATTGGTAAAAAAAAAAAAAGGTTTGTTGCAATTCAATAACATGCGACATTGGCCAATTAAAAAAATGAAGGCTGGGAAGTGAAACGACCGTAAAAGATGCAAATGACATGTTCATCAACAAACGTCGTGTGGGGGACTTTTTTACATCTCATTTTATAAAATAAACAGAGATGGACATTAATTCCTTTATTAGGTTCCTTAATTAACTTGGATACAAGATACTGTGAAATGCATTGGTATCAAGTGAAATATCAGAAATTGATCTTCATTTATTCATCTTATATCACTGCTAAATCTACAAAAAGTAAAAGAGCTAATTTATGTCAGTTTTAATATAAATTTTCCAATTAGTACATTTTGTTGATGAGAACATGACAGGTTAAAATCGCATTCATTTTAATTGCCATTATCCGTTTCTCTACTTGTATAATTTAACAGTTTAAACCATACATTAACTTGCTTGATTAAAATGTTAAAAAAAGTTAAGTCACTATTATTTAAGCTGTCATTTCGGATAACAACACAGAAAGGTACCCTCAAGGTTAATACTAAAAAAATACATTTCTGTAGTGGGTTGGGTAGGCAAACTGCAGCATCTTCGACAATGGGTTAGACTATTGTTATAATCACTCAATAACTATAACCTATAAGAAAGTACACTAAAGGATTTACAATTTCAAGACAACAATGCTCTAATTCATTGTTGTTGATTTACCAGATCAACTGAATTACTAGGTTCATTTATACAGGTACACTTTTTAAATGATTAATTCAAAATTTTATTCAATGGTATGTGTGTGGCGTATTTTAATTGTGACATGATTTGGAGATGACTAAAATAACCTGTGACGTAAAAGTGTTACATAACATTTGTCTAAATACAGCCCGAAAATATTTTTACGTGAACTACTGTAGTTTGTTCGATATATTCTCAGGTTTTTAAGTTTACAGATTGATTAAGAATTATTAATATCGAATAAACACCTTAACCTGTCCTTTATTTCCATCTTCCCTTTATCGTTAATTTTAATAGTTTAAATTACATATTTTTATTTAAAATTATTCATTTCTGTCACCAGTATAATTTGTGATGATTTGACAGTTGAAAGTTAATAAGAGAATCAAAAATATAGAATATATTTATTTAAAACTATGTATACTATCATTCTTTTGTAAGGCATTACATTTGATAAGGCGTGTTATGCAATATGCATATTTTTTTAATATGATACATCACTTCTTATTCATCATCCAAATAAGTATTTGTACAAAAAAATTGAGCAGTCTTAAATGCATTTTTTAATAAATTCGCAATGATATTTAATGCGTGGTAAACAGAAAAATCTTTTTTCATTCATCAAAAAAATTAAACAAATTGTAATAATAAATTGTACATTGTTTAACTTAACTATTATTGCATTGACCTACTAACGCAATGATACAAAATTTCAAGTTGTTTTAGAACATTTTACCTTTACATTGCATATAGAGGTTAGTACAGAGATCTATAACTTTTGGCACAGTTTTAGCCGACGTCATGCTTGGAAGATTTTTCCGAATGTCCCTAAACGATGAAAATGTGGCGGCTACTTTTAGTTAAGCTTTTTCTACATTTACGAAAACCGTTTCTATGGATACCGCAGAAAAACTTTTCCGCACAAAAAAAAATCCTCTCTGCATCTCGAATTTCTGTCTATATTTAAATCATTTCATCTGAATATTTAAAAATAAATGTGATGGTTGTGACTTTATAAAAGGAATATTTAATATTTTCATTTGTTTAGATTTTTTAAGAACCCATGTAAAAAAATAAATGCTAAACACTTAGAATTTATATTGACAAAATATCATATTCTAAATTGTAGCGCAAAAAGTTTTGAGAAATTTCACAATAGCCATTCTTTCTTAATATAATTTATTTGAATTGCATTGCATTTGATTGCATAAACTCTTTAAACTTCACATTGGTTCCAAAATAGCAAGAACATTGAACGTTAAAAATTTACATTGATTCTAGCAACACGAAAGTTATTACACTTTTTTTTTATGAGTAACGTTAGGCCTGAGGAGGTAACATATTCTCTTTTGAAACTTTATATCATATTTATCGTACGCATTCGGTAAACTTTCTAAAATGCAAAGTAACAACAGCTATGTAAATAGAGGGAACGCAAAAGCCAAAACTCTATTTTCTCTGAAGTTGGATCGATATAAGCACAAAAGATGCTTGAACAATAAAAATGCTTAAAATGAAATATTTTGGGAAATTTTTACTTTTCGTTAGATAAATACTTGGTATCTAGTTTTTTCGCTTTGTTGTTGACTTTCCGGTTATTTCTTTAGAAAAAGGGCCGTTTTATATTGGCAAGTAATCAAATTTTCGCTGGGGTGGAAAACTTTTTGAATAAAACTAACGTACAATTTTTATAATGAGGCTTTGTTTTATATAATGTTTCAAGCTATATAGAAATGCGCAAAGTAAAATAATACTCATTTATATTAGGACAATATATGACATTTTCTTATATAAATTGTAAATGATCTTTCGTTAATTTTAGGGGTGCTCTCTCATAAATAGATTATCGATTTCCCGAAAATTTCCTTAATATTCCTTTATTCCCTTTCCATCGTTTCCTTGGAATTGCTTCGAGCATATTTTTCGTCAATTTGAAGAGAGAACTTTCATAAGCCCCTGAGTTTCCATGTGTTTGGAATTGCTAATATTATAGCGAGGAAGATTTGTCTTAAATATTTTAAAGTTCGTGTTTCGTCAAAATCACGTGACTTTGCTAAGAAATAAAGCTGAAGGGTTTCTGAAGAGGAATTTCATCTAGGTGTGAAAGTTTTATCATACATTATAGATGAATTATTATAGACGCCTTTAGCATAAGAAGTCATCTTGATTCCGACAACAGCAGTTTGATTTTTACTTTATACTTTAAAATAACTAATAAGCTATTAGACATGTGGATTATAAATTATTAGAAATGTAAGAATATATTTTTATTTGTTACTACTGTCCTTCACTTAAATTTTTTTTATGTATTATGATTTATATTTATTTTTGATTTTTTCACTTATAACATACTTTTGAATTGTTTAAAATATGCTGTTGTAGTTTTGATAAACCTAACTTATAAAGTGAATAGAAAGAAATTATTTACTTCTTGCCAAAAAATTGAAATTTTTATAAGGACCAGTAGTAGGAAAAGTTTGAAGCTCACGGCGTAATGTTGCATATTATTCTGAAAATATACTATTTTATCTATTTTTGAAAACAAATTTTGAATATTTAAATTTTATTCGTTACTAAATCACAGATTGAAATTATGCACTTTTGGGAGAATCAACCATACATAATATTTATAATCGAGGCGCGAAAGTATAATTCGTAATTTCATTAGTTTATTATTATTTAATTAGCTAATTTCTTTATATTTTCTATCGGCATAATATTTTAGTGTATATATGTTTACGCTTTAGTACCAAACTTAGAATGGTTTGAGCCGTTTTGTTGTGCAGAAAGAAAAGCTCTTATCCGATCCCTTCAAAGGAGGATATAATGAGTGTTTGATAGCAGGATATGCAACTTTCTAGCACATTTTTAACCATCAATATGTCACATTTTGTTTATGGCTGTAAAATTTCTTCTACGACAACGATAGCACAAGTTTAATAGAAGAAAAACGACAAATTTAAAAACACAATAATTGTTTTTAAAAACACAATACGAGTTATGAAAGTGTACATGTAGAATCAATTCACGGTTAGAAGGAAACTATGACACCACAAAAAAAATCATCAATCTCCCCCGCAAATAACTAAAGCTATAGTCAAACAAACCACTATAATTCCAATAATTCTCAGGTAAGCGCTCTGCTCTGAAAAGCCGTTGATGTGAAATTTTAATGGGGTATATTTTAGGCTAGGTTGCAAACGGGGTGATCCGTTACTGGGGCAACCTCACATAACCGGGAAAAGTTCTGCGCCCTTGCCATTACATGTTCGATTTAGAAAATGACGCCATTAAAAAAACTAAATTGAAAAAACAGTAACAGGGACAATTGCGATTTCCTGGCTGCTTTGAAACATTTGGCAACGAAATTTTTTTTTTAAAAATGGGGGACATCATACCTGAGAAAGTTCAAAATTGAATTTGCAAAATGAATAAAATATTTGATAAACAGGAAATGTAGCTCGATTGTCGGCCTCGTTACTTGGCTTATATTTAAAATAAAAATGGTGACTTTTTAATTTAGCAAATTTTTGAGATCACTCAAATTTCATTGCATTATTGATTCTGTGATATTGAAATGTTTGCGTGAACACCTGAACTTTCATCTTTACGAAACAATTACAATTTTTTCTAAACTAAAATATCAACTATTATTTTAATTTTTAAGATACAAAACCGGAAGTTTTAGTAAAAGTTGCACTCATTTATTAGAAATGCGATTACATAAAGAAATTTCAATTTGCATAACGTTTGCGGTGTGAAGAGGTATTTTATTTTAGTATTCAAACTTGTTTGAAAATTAATATTTATTTCTGAAATTTTCGTACAAGTTACTTCTATGTATCGTTAAACAACATAAAAGTTCCGTTAATTTACAGGCATACATGTAGATTTCATGAACAAAAATGCAATTTCTTTTTTTTTAAACTTTTTTTAAGAATTAGCCCATATCTTTATATTTAAGGAATCAGAATGGCAATAACAATAACTGAATTTCTCAAAATTAGAGCTTGACCTTCCATAGACATAGCAATTTAATTTTTGTGGCACATTATATGTAAATGAATGCTTTTTGGGGGGTACAAAGAAATAAACACTATCTAAAGTAGTTTTTGTAAAAAATGCATTAATATCCAATGTTTATGAATACTTTTGACTGAGACAGTATAAAACAATCTTTTGTATCTTAAAAGTTATAAAATATTTTATATTTTAAATTAACTTAACTTTAGTGTAATGTACTTTTCATTAAAAAATTCTTAAATTAAAATTGTAAGAAAGTTTAAAGAGATAAATCTAAGCACACACACACACAATTGGTTTCTATATTCTACAGTATTAAAATTGTCTATCGCATAAAATCAAACTAAAATTTCGATATTCTTGGCAATTATTTATTCTCGATAAATTGAATTACATACATTACATTAAGCAATTGTGAAATCCTCAATAAGTCTAATGGTACTTCATTAGACTAAGAGATTAAAATCAATAAACGCAAGTAAAAAGAGCACTGAACTAGCTAAACAAAACAGAAATGGTTTTTAGGCCACTCGTTTTGTTATCACTCCAAAATAGTATAGGTGTTCGAATACAGTATGGGGATCTCTTGAACTTACTTTCGAATATATTCAAGCAACAACACTACAAACACGTCGGTTATAAATTGCAATGTCCCTAGCACTGGAGCCCCGAACCGTCCAACTTGGAACTATCCTTGTTTTACCGCGACAGCCAAAAACTTTTTTTTTATGTAGACGATGAACGACGTGGACGTACAGTCCGAAGATGGACGTTAGCTCTATGTTTCCTCAGAACCTATAAATTGACTTTAAATTAAATCGATTAAATATTTCAATTAATTTGCACGAGACTTTATATACTTAAGATGTTTTGTAAATAAATATTACTAAAACTTAGCATTGGTTTGATCTTCTGGTGCTAACGTTACAAAATGACCATTAAGAAATTTGCTCCTGTGTACCCCACTTTAAGTTTCAAAACAAAAAATGTGTTTTCACACATTAACTAGAAATATAAATAATTTGAAATCGCCAATTGGAAAGAGTTCTATTCTAATGAGTACCTATAAGCAAACAAATGTCTTAACGACACAAAAAATTCATCATTATTTATAAGTAAATTATAGAGTAGCAACTAAAACGTAGTTATCCCGTCATCACTGCAAAGAAAGGGAACTGTACCCAGAAGCTTGAATTTCAATGAGCAATTACTTCGTTCGACGAGATATCTTATTCGAGTCAATGCACTTCGATTATATTTACAGGCTTGGTACCAATTAAATATCGGTGGATTTTACTGTTAGCATCAACCCGAAATGTTATGATTTGAAAGGTAAATAGCATTTATCATTCTTTTTGACAATACCTAAGGAGAGTTTAAGAAATGAGAATTCAGATTGTAATGCAAAGTATATTGGCGTTACTGAGTTATTTTTTCCAGCTAAGAACTAAAGCCTAGATATGAGAATAAATTTTAATTAATTGCCGCTTAAGCAGAAAACTTATATATCAACCCATCCACAATCCTTTAATACTTTACAGGCGTTGAACTATCAATCTCACCCTACTCAAAGTGCGTCTACACTGTAAAAAAATTTAGTTAAAACACATCATATTTGCCGCATTTTTTTAACAGATCATTCTGATGTATTTGTTTGCAGCTGGTGCTATAAACACAATTTTGCAAAACGTTGCTGTAATTTCTCAGCCATGCTCAGTCTCCGTGACCTTAAAGCTAGTGTTCTCTTGTCTACTAAGAGGGGAATTCAAACCTTGCACTCCTTTGTTATAAGAACTTTTCTTTACCGAGTATTCAAAGCCGGTTTGATAGAATCATTTTTCATAACTATTTTTATTTTACAATATTAATGATTGCTTTTTTTGATGTAGCAATTTTTTTTATTATTAAAAAATTCTTTTTAAAAAAAAAGTTTCTCGTTAATTCAGAACCTTCCCAATTGAATGGAGACTTGATCCTTTACCGACTTGATCCCATAAACGAATGCTTTTAAATGGCCAACTATGCAAAGTAAAGGTAATTCAAAACGAATTTAGTTTTTGCATAACTTAAATGACACTTAAGAGTCACAACATTAATTCCCGTTTTGCCAAAATAGCTGTTAAAATAAAACTGAACTACTTTTCTTTTATTTAAATGACATAATTAGCAGTAAGTAGTGTTAGTATGTTATGTGCGAAAATATAACTGAGGTTTTTTTAGCAAAAATAATTGACGTAAACTACTTACTTCATAAGAAGTTTAACGTCACTAAATCAGAGATAACTTTATAACCACACCAATAAAATATTATGGTGGGATTTTTTTTTGCTAGTACTATTAATGAAGAATCACTTTTTGTTAATTTTTTAAATGTTGCTGCATATTTTACTATATGGTTTATTACTTAAGGATCAAGTCCCTCATAGGATCAAGTAACCCTATAATCTCCCCTACAGCTCAAGATAAATTTTCTAAACAATCCAAAAATGTATGTTACAGAATATCAGGAAAAGTGACACCCTTAAAACCTTCTAATACTGTGTTTAAAAAGAAATAATTCTCTTTTTTCTACACTACACACCTTGTATGAGTGTAACCTTAACTCCCTGCCCCCCTTCGATCGCTGTACTTCCTGTTGTCAATCCGATTCAGGAACCTCTAAACGGATAACCTCAGAATTCGTTGCATTCATTTGACATGATTGTAAGCAGAGTTATGCTTCGAGAGTTACAAAATATTTCTTCTACTTAAGTAGACAGAGCCGTGACAACCAAGGTCCTCTTTTTCTAGTGAACGCATCGCACCGACGCGACGGATCGCGATGAAGGTAGAGAGCTCTAAATCGGCACTAAATTTCCACAAGTGCTGAATTGAAGGTTCATCAAGTCCTATTCTCGAAACTCTTGTGCATGAGTTATTATTAGTCGATATTAAGTAAATCTAGAGTATGCCAAATTTAATTTCACGCGTCCTCGCGCTTTGGAAAGAACCTCACACTAACTATATAAAAGCAAATATTTTTTTAATTAAGGTACAACTAGTTTCTTAAAAGTAAATGGTAGACAGCAGTGTTATGGTAACTGTGTGGGCAAAGTTATAATAAGTAACAACTGCATTATAAATTAACTATAAAGATACCAAAAATGAATGACAAACAATGAATTGAATGATCCCAGAGAGAAAATCAGAAAAAAAGACATACTAAAAATAATTTAGTCTTATAAAACTTCAAAATTACGAGCGATTATTATTAAAATTATTATAATTTAGTTTGAAAATTCGGCACTTATTTTCTTAAATCATGTTGAATCTAAGGTAGCAACTGGTCTTGAACCTTACGAAGAATACAAAACTAAAAAGATGATTCCCTAATCAGAGAGAATACATTTCAAATTATTTCCATATAACCTCTTAAATTTGAAAGTAGAAAATTATTTTTCTTAATCTCTTGTATTAATGATATTGTTGCCATACATATGTAGCGTTCATTTCCTATTGATTTCTAACAGCCCTCTAGATTATAATAAATATTGTAGTATATAAATCGAAGCATTTTAGCCTTCACCTTGAAGTACCTATTGGTGCACACGGGTAATTGTAATATCTTCGGAAACACTACATATATACCTAATTTTCATGTTTAATTACATTTCATATTAGAGAATACAAAAAGAGGAGGAACATACTACTTTAACAGCACAACTAATATGTGTTCATTTTTTTACAACTTATATAAAATTTAACTATATAATAAATTTAAACTAAAAAGTAATATCCAGTGTGTAAATTTATTTATTTATTTAAAACCATTGCCCTTTTTAAAATTGCGGCTATAGATACGAAAACAAATGAGAAAATATGTGGGGGACATATAATAGCAAATACCTTCTATGCTCATTTGAGAAATGATTTTTATTTAACATATATTAACATATTATTACCAGATACGAATGATATTTATTTAACATTAATACAAACTTGTTTTAATATTTATATTCACTTCCCGAGAAGAATTGTAATATATATACTATTGGAGACCGGGAATGTTATTATTATTATTTTTTTTTTGCAAATGACCCAACTAGAAAAATGTCTTTATTTATAATAGCACGTGTACTATATAATTTTTTAACAAAAATGTCAGTCATGACTTTGTCAACCTACCAGATACCTCGAAGAAAACGACTCCTAACTAGGGGCAGAAGTTTCTCGTGTTCTTCCTTACCAACTTTTTATCTATTTGCTTTATTATTCTCTGCTTTTCAAAAGAATAAGATGAGGGTAATCATTAAGACGAAAGAGATTTAAATTGCCGAACTATCATTACCTACCTCTTTTTCTTTTACCCGGATTTTGTTTTCTCTCGATAAAAGAAAGTCCATTTAAACTTTGTTGATACTTTATTTTATAGATGCATAAATAATTAAGAATCTCGGTGCATGAATTTAAATCCTAGAGAGGATATAAACATATACTATAGTAAAAAACTGTCAATATCCAGTGTAAAAGGGTTTTCTTAAGCATGTGTCCACTCAAGCTATATATAAAAAACAGTTCCTGATCTTTCATAAGGCCATTTAGGCCCCAAATGTTACGGACCCCAGATTTTAAGTGGTTTTTATATTAAATTGCGTTGCCCCCTGAAAAACTTCATTAAATTGTGTCATGTTGTGTCCCCGCATTATTTTTAAAGCTAGGAAATAAAACATTAAAGTGGACAATTTCAGCAAAATGTTTTGCTGAACAATGTCTGTTTTGCAAAGCAATGCATACATTGATCATTATACGATGCAATGCAGACATTGGCCATTATAAGAGTAATCATACGCAAAAGTTTCCTTAAGGGCCCCCAAATTTTTTTCTGCCTATACTCCATGTTATCCTATCTCAGGCCATGTTAAAAAGTGATACTGAAAAAGTGTCTAGGGAAATCATTGTTATTGCAACTTTGGACATGTATCTTTTTCCTACTAAGATACAGGTTTAAATATGGATGCAAAATTTAGTTATTTTCTTTGATTTTTTTTTTGGGGGGGGGTGGGGGTGGTATATTTAAAAACGTTAAACTTATGTGTAAATTGAAAGTTTAATGTAAAATATATTGTTTTTGTTTGTTGGTTTTCATTTTTCAATTTAACAACAATATTAAAATATCAAGTTAATTTTTGAAGGCACCGATTATCATTTACCCCGACCTCATTTGACCTCTCGGAGTCCCTTTTTTTTCAATATCTGTTTACATGGCATTACATAGACATTCAGATTGGGGCCAAAATGGTTTGGATTACATTAAGCTTCGAAGAATCGATAGAATTTAAGTTTTCTATTTCGGTTTTATGGCTGAAAACTGCAATGAAAGATTTAATCGTCATTAGCTTTAAACTACGGAGCGTATATTGAGTGTGTCATTTTTTTAAAGTCTAAAACTAGGCAGACGGCAGCATAGAAGACATAGGAATAAATACGTCATTTCTGTTCAGACCAAAAATTCTATAAAACCTAATTTAATCTCTACTTGTTTCCTAAGGAAATTATAAAAACTTAATTTATTGCCTTATTGTAAAAAAAATCATATTTTTACGGGGTATTTTTCATGTACAACACTTATTAATAGTATCTTTTAATTAGAAATAAGGGTGTTGAAGATGCTGGCAGGAATACTACTTTTAAAAGTAAAAAAACATTAGTAGGATTGAAGCCTGATTTGATTGGTTTAATTATGGTAATAAATAATAACTAAACCAATCAATAAGAATAATTGAATCAATAAATCAATACTAAATGAAAAAAAGTTTACCAATAAATAATGAGGGAACCTATTAATAATGCGAATCATTAATTAAAAATAAGTTAACTTATCAATCAAATGAAACAGTAATTAATTAGATAATTAATGCTAATAAATAAGCATTAATATTATACAACTAAATAATAATGAATCAATGGAAAAATCTTTTTTAATGAAATGCCGTAGTGCATCTCTTCGTTGTATTTGCAACAAGCCAAATCGTGTTTTCACTTGAAAATCAAATCTATTCTTCCAACCCAGCAGCTTTTTTCTCGGATTTCGATAAACGAGGCGTATGGTGACGACAGCCCAGCATGTGTTTTTCTGCAGATTCTTCCCCCCTGAAAGATATTTATGGTAAGAAATGTGAAACCCAAAGAAAAAATCGACAATGCTTATCAGACGCGTCGACCGCGCAACACTGTTGGGAGCAAAGCTAGAAATCTTTAATAAATTGCAGAAGGGATTAAGACAAGTACGGATAGCTAAAGTAAGCGTATAGGAATTATGAGTCATATCATAAAGTTTTTATTCCTTTCAAAGAAAAAAACATATAAATTAAATATATATTTTATCGTAAACAACTACATTTTTAAATATATTTAAACAACTTTATAGTACCCATGTAAAAATATTCTGGCTTTTTCCATTCAACGATGGCTTTGAATATTCCATTGAGATATAATTTAAAGTTCATTTCAAGTGCCTAGACAGCTGCCATACGAGGTTATTCCAAATATGATACCCAATCACCCAAACATATATATAGCTTCCCCTTTATCTACCTACTCTTTCTCAAATTCTTATACAAGGTGTTTGGCGACCTTCTATTTTAATTTTTAAAGAAAAGTAACGGCTTTGTAATCATTAATACCCACAAAAAATGTATCATTTCATATGAGATTAATCCAAACCTATGCACTCAAACATACGTATAATCTCACATTTATTTACCACGTCCCGATTTTCTCCAATTCTTGTTATGTTCCGATTCATATCCGATTTATCTAAACCCAATCTTCCAACCATAGGTGTAGCATAGGCTTACGGGGCTTTAGCCCCCTTTAAATCCAAAAAAAAATCCTAAAATGTAATACTTTTTTTAGCTATAATAATAACTGTTTTCGGATTAAAAGTTTGAAGGACTCGGCACCCCCGGAAAAAAATTGAGGCTATGACATTTTGATAATTTTATCTTTATAAGAATACATACATTATAGTTTCATATTGTAAAAAAATGTAGCAAAACTAAAGAAAATTTCATGCAATATCATTTTTTGTATGTAAGTATGTAATTAATTAGGAATATAATAACTCATTAAAAAAAGAAAAGCACTAAGTGTATCAAATGCGGTTTTGCCTAGTGGTTGCGTGTTTAACTTGTGGAAGATGCTACACAGGTTTAGCCTCAAATACCAGTATTTGTCATTAATCATGATGCCAAGTTAATGTGCGTAGATAATAAAAAAAAGTCGATGGAGGTAAGACAGTAGAGGCGTGACCAATCTCATAAAAGTAAGAGGATGATAAAATAATTTCCATGAAAATACCAAAGAAATGCCGAAAAAGTGATTGGGTCAGTGACCAAACCCAACATCATATCAAATTAATTATACACTATCGGCGGAATGTCATTAGGCCTCTGCAAATGTTATTTATAAAATGCTTTTTACCACAATAAAGAAACTTACTCAGAAATGGATTTTTATTTATCTAAAAAAAATGTTTACCAATAATAATAAGTCTTTGACAAGAGAGTCTATACCCAACAGTGCAGTTTCTTTGCGGATTTCCTTAATCTTCCGGTAATTATGTATATTTTATATTGTTCTATAAAATTTCGAAGTCAAAATTAATTCGAATTTAAATTTTAAAAACAATTCGTAATAATATTTTTTACATTTTTGAATCAGTGAGAAGCCCTGTGCGAAGACACCTTTCGCACATCCCTAAGGATGTCCCTGTGTGTCTAAACTTCAATTACCGGAAGGCACGTTGGTGGGTTCTGTACTCATTTAGATATTTATAAATGAGAAAATATGCAACCCAGAAAAACAGTATGCCCTGTACACATTGGACTAGGGACTAGTGCAGGTAAAATCTGCAAACCTCGCAAAATGGACTATACTTACAGCACAAATGAGTGCATACAATGGATTTTACAAGAAGCCATGGGTTCGATTCCACGAAAACGTGTGTGCCCACGGCCTACTCAACTACTAAGGGCGAAGAAGCTTTCCCAAACAAGCTCGGGGACGGAAATTTTGACGTCATAGTTCCGAGTGACGTTGTTCCGAAGATGAAGACAACCTGTCTCGAAACCTGTTCGGAACCACTCGTTCACGACTGACCACATTTGTAGGGTTCCGAATGCGTCCGAACTAGTTTCTCGATCTTCGGCACTGGGAACAGTAACGTCAAAATTTCCGTCTAACGCTCATGTTTAGGAGAGCTTCTCTGGCCTTGTTATTGAAGTTGGCCGTGGTGTGTCCTAGGAGGATAGAATGAACAGGAGTAGTCATGTGGCCTCAGCATGAAGCGAAAAGCTTTCCCTCACCCTTTCAGACGCGCATGCGCAGTTCGTGGCAGCCATATTGATTAACTCAAAACATTGCGATTTCTGGCTTGTCAACTCTATGGGCTTGTATTATTTTGAGGTAAGCGAATTTTTGAAGTAGTTTTTTGTTATTCTCACATTACTTAAAATTAAAAATATATTTGTTTTTGTAAATATGAGTTGTTAATAGCTCCCCAAATTAAAACAAACTAATTTTAAGATTTCCAGAGGAAACAATTTTAATATCGCCAAATTTTAAGTGTTTATTTGTTATTGTATTTTAAATAATACATATATATATATATATATATCAGTGTTGGGCATTCAATTAATCAATTGTCAATTGTAAAAGTAATTGCAATAAAATTAATTGCACCTTGCAATTAAATTAATTGCACCTTGCAATTAAAGTAATTGCACCTTGCAATTAAATTAATTGCACCTTGCATTAAATTAATTGCACCTTGCAATTAAATTAATTGCACCTTGCAATTAAATTAATCATTAATAAATTGCACCTTGCAATTAAATTAATGCAATTAAATAAATTGCAATTGAAATTAAATTTGCAATTAATATTAAATTGCAATTTAAATAAATTGCAATAAATAAATTGCAATGAAATTAATTGCATTTAACTTTTTTTGTTGTTTTATAAAACAAATACCGACTGCCCGACCGACCGACCATGACCGACAATCCGACCAAGACCGACAATCCGACCAAGACCGAAACTCCGACCAAGACCGACAACCCGACCAAGACCGACAACCCGACCAAGACCGACAACCCGACCAAGACCGACAACCCGACCAAGACCGACAACCCGACCAAGACCGACAACCCGACCAAGACCGACAACCCGACCACGACCGACAATCCGACCAAGACCGACACCCGACCAAGACTGACAACCCGACCAATCGACCCTGACCGACAATCTGACCGACCGGTCTTGGTCGGTCAGTCACAATCGGTAATGGTCGGTCAGTCGGGTAGTCGGTATTGGTCGGTCGGTCTGTCGGGTCGTCGGTATTGGTCGGTCGGTCAGTCAGTCTCGTAAACGGTCTTCGTCGGTCGGTCGGGTAGTCGTTGTTGGTCGGTCGGATAGTCGGAGTTAACATTAATTAATTGTTAATTGTTACTACTGCAATTAACAATAATTTCCACAATTACAATTGATTAATTGTTAATTGCAGTTTTCCACAATTACAATTGATTAATTGTTAATTGCAGTTTTCTACAATTACAATTGAATAATTGTTAATTGCAGTAGTAACAATTAACAATTAATTAGTTGTTAATCATTAATTGTTTGTGCAATTAAAATTTGCCCAACACTGATATATATCTACTGAGCATATTAGAAATATACATATGTGTATTCGTTTTCCGTAATGTGATCAAATTTTTTTATTAAAAAGAAAAATCGTAAATTCTCCCATAGAAGACTATATGAACAATAGGTAGACAAAGATGGCTGCCTTCCCCCACCTTCCCTCCACCTCTCGCTTCACTCGGTTCCCGTACGTTTGAATCCAGGCGACGGCTCCTGTTCATTCTATCCTCCTAGGGTGTGTCCAGTACCTCTACAAATTCATACGTGTACGGATAAAACGAGGCGCTAAAATAGCGTCGTTTTTCCAAAAGAGAGCAAAGACGAAGTATGTTCAGATTATTAAATAATAGAAAAAAAACAGTATTATATTTTATTTGTAATGTTATATTCCAATCTCTTGATTGACCATAAACAAAAAAATTGGAAAATGTTAATAAATTTAATATTAAATATAAATATTAATAGCAAAATTATTTCTGTATCTTTGCCCCATGAATATGGATTTACCCACGAGTTGTTGGCGTTTGAACACAGCTATTTTCTAGAAAAAGTCAAACTACTTAGTAGCAACAATTGCTATTTTCTATTTTTATTTTATATTTTATTTCTATTCTAGGGTTTGGGGAGGTATAATTTAGTAATTGTAATTTTGCATATAATCAAAATTTTATTTTCATTGAAAAGACATTCTTTATTAAACTTCTTAAATCTTTTTTTAAATATACCAACTAATGTCTTAAATATTCTAAATCTTATTGATTTTTTTACTCACTTGTGAAGTTAAGATCTAAAAATTATGTATTAAATGTATTCATTTTTTTAATGAGACGTTCATTGGGATATAAAAGTTTTATTGCTAATTTTTTTTCAGTTAAACTATAAAAAAAGCATTTAGTTTTTCAAAATTTATTGTTAAATTTATAATATGAAACTTTCACTAATATTTTATGTGTGTATAATAACTATAAATGTTATAGAAAAATATATTTAAAAAATAGTAGCTAGTATTTAGCTTTTTAAAATAATTGTATTATTACAACATGTAAATTGTTATTATAAATATTAATATAATTTGTAATTTATTATTATATTACATATATTTAAGTGCATAGTTTAACTTCCAATAAAAAAAATAATCCATAAACTTGTATTAAATAAAGAATGTGAAGAAGAGATAAAGGCGTGTAAAGAAGCGATTTTCTTAAAAATGCATACCTTTAGGAAGATTAGAAAATTTAAATATTTTGGTAATTTAAATAAAAATATTTTCTCAAAAAAAGTATTCATTAAAATGCAAGAAACTCCTTTAACCTTTAAGTCATTCTAGTTTGACACTTTTTAAGAAGGCTGTAAAAAGGGAGCTTTAGCACAGGCTTCGTAATTCAGAACCATTGTCAGGTAACGTGATCGACACCTCAGCCAACCAAACGCAACTTTCAAAAGACAACGGTTTCAGTGCGTTGAGTTGAATTAAAGTCGCACTAGAGCTGTATGACATCATTACGTTGGACAACGAACAAATTTAACGAGTACCAGTTTCATGTACAGCTGGGGGGAAAAACGATTCACCCCTCGTTTCTCGGCTGCTATAAATCAAGAGATTTTGTTAAAGGTGTCATTTTTCAGGAAAAAGCGTAAAGAATTGATTACCGGCATTAAAAATTGTATAAGGGGTCGTCTACATATTGAAATGAGTACCAACTTTGAAAAATCCAATGGCAACACCCAATTTTTTTTACATAAAAATGTTCAGCACCTTCAAAATACCCTAGGTATTTAAAAGAATTATTTGTTTTGCATTATTTGCCGAGATATTAAAGCATCAATTTTAAACGCGCTTAGGGGGAAATCTCCAAATTGAAAAAGGTAAGATTTAGGTTGTGTCTTTTCAAAACGACAAGCTAACATATTCTCATATTCTCGCCAAAAGGATGCTAGAATTAAACCTTCTTCACTGATACGTTGATTTTTTTGGATGCGTTTTTTTAAACAATTTTTGGATTTTAAAATTCAGAAATAAAATAAAGGCTAGAAGATGAAACATTTTAATTTTAAATTAAATCACACATACAACGATTATTTAAAAAGCAGATATTTTCGAATATAATAATTTATTACATAGCAAATATTTACATGAATATGATTATTTACATGAATCATCATCACTTTTTACAAACGTGACACACTACAGACTGGATAATTTTACATGGAATTACCCATATATATTCAGGTTTGTGTACTTGGTCAGAGACCCGCTTATAAACCTTCCGCGATATTTAAGGAAAGCAAAAATTAAAAAAAAAATACGTAAAATGATTTGGCAATGATTGTTAATAAAGGCAGTGGGCACTAATAATTTTAAATAATCAATGTGGTAACAATGAAATATACTAAAAACCGAATTCCAATAATATTTTAGAGAATTTAATTTTTAATCACACACTTTTTGAAATTGTATTGGAAATAACATACATTTAAACACATAGTAATCGATATAATTTAATGTTAATTATACAAAAAAATGCATTGTAGCACTTGAACAAGAAAATTTTTAGACATTGACATACATCTATAATTTGAATAAACATTTACAATAAACTCTTTTCAACCACCAAACGATAATGCAAGTTAGGATCAAATTTGCCAAATAATTTTTTACACGGTCCCTAAAATTCGGTTTTTTTTTCAGTTTTTTTCAATAACTCGGCAAATAATTGTTGTTGAATTAAAAACTTCGGGATTTTGGTTCTACTAGATCTACTTTATCGATTTATGTAACAAAAATGTGGGGTTGCTATTCATGTTTTATTTTTTCTTATTTAAATTTAAATAAAAAAAATATTAAAAATAAAAAATTGATGAAAAACTTGTGTGATTTGTTTTTGGAAGATTAAGTATATAATGAAAAAAAAAATTCGTTGTTTAATTCAATTTATTTGTGGAGGTATGAATAAAAGTTTGTGAAACTTTTTTAACATTGTGGGCGTTCAAGTTTGAATGCTTATATCTCAACAAATAATGCAAAGTAATTAATTTTCTTATGGATATAGGGTATTTTGAAGATAAATATTTTTTTTTTTAAAAATGGGTGTTGCCATTGGAATTTTCAAAATTGGTACTTATTTCAATATGTAGACGACCCCTTATACAATTTTTAATGCCGGAAATCAATTCCTTACGCTTTTTCCTGAAAAATGACGCCTTTCACAAAATCTCTTGATCAATAGCAGCCGAGAAACGAGGGGTGAATCGGGTTTTTTTTCCCCAGCTGTACGTAAGTTAGACCTAACAATATCGTTGTTCCAAGTTATCTACCAGAATACAATCTGAGCCAGTATTGCTTAACTTCGGATTTCCAGCAATGAATTGATAATATAAAATCCTGTACTGTACTTTTTTTTACCAACCTTTCCCTCAAAATAAATGACTCGCCCCCCTCTTCAAATCGTGGGCGCCCCCGTGTGTATGTATTATAATACCACCTGGCGATTCAAAATTGTCGTAATCTAAGCACACCGTATCGTTTATTTTACCTTTTTTTTTAATGTACACTTATTTATAAATTATAATGAAAAGATAAAATTTAAATATACAAGAAGTTTTTGAAAATTTCAGCATCGTCCACTTTCCGCTTGAAAATACTATTTGTAGACTATTTATTGAACTACTAGCACCCTGAGGAATACGTAATTTATACTTTATCCAAACTTGTTTTCACGGCATAACTTAAGTTTTCTTTTCATTATGATTTGGAAACAAATAAGTTTTTATTGGCAGTAAATGTTTTTTGTTAGTAGTAAATGTTATTTAAAACATAACTTAAACTTTTATAAGTAACTAAACTTTTAAATAACTGGAAAATCTGACCAATCAGTTGATAAGTTTATGCGTCAGTACTGCCGTGGGCAGATAAATTATAGTATTTAGACTAATAACTTGAATCATTGTTGTAAGCACTCAATAACTTTTAAGCTATTAGAAATTTCAATAAAAGAATGTTTTTTCAGTGCAAAAATGGCCCAATTCATTGTTGTATCCCTCAGGCAGCTAGAATGACAAATCGAACCACTGCCTCATAAGAATTGACAATTTTATAAATTGCTTATAACTTACGATATATTTTTTTTAATGGAGCAACCTCTGTTCTTTGCTCCATGTCGACTTACAAATATTAAGTATTTATATATTTTAGTTTTATATTTAAGAAATATAAATCACACAAAAACTCGATACGAAATAAAAGAATTTAAAAATAATAAAACATTGATTAACAATTTTTTTCAATAATAAAAAAAAATTCAATATTCTTTCAATATCTTGATTATATTAAGTTAAACATTTATCCAGCATTCAGAGAACAATTAATCCCTATAACTACTATCCTTATTGCCACTACTAATGCTGCTATTAGTATCAGAACAGACATTGATACTGTTGACAAAACTTGGGGTTTTTTTTGTAAAACCTTTAAATCGTGCTTGACCCTCGTTCTATGCCATTTATTATACGAATAAACGACTGATTTCGGCAATCAAAGGCTGAAAAGTGAAGGCTTGAACATTCTAGTTTATGTGAAAGTTAGTGTAAAGAAATTTTTTTAAATAAAATTGTAAAGTACTACGGTTCACATATGGGGACCTCTGGAGTAAAGAGGTTAAAATAACTGGATAGATTGAAGTCTATACAAATGAAGGACAATAAAATAACTCAGTATGAGATCAAGTAGACAAGAATGAAGACATACTGGCTACATTAAAAATCTTTTGGCATTGTCAGAGGCTAGAATTAGGTAGTCTCGGGAGCATTCCCTAAACTAATCATAATCATTTTTAATTATAATTAATCTTAATCAAATTATTTGAATCCTAATTTTTAACAACAGGTAAAATTCATATTGTTCGGTTCATAGTACAATGTGTCTCTTTGTCAGTCCAGGATTGGTTGCACTTGAATCATATTCCACTTTCCAAACAATCTACATTATTTCTAAAAAATTATTCAACTCTAATGAGCTTCCTGTTAAACATGATTTAATTTTTTTTAATTTTCGCATACTTACTTTTTGAGCTTTTGTCACAATATTTCAGGGTGTGTGCAATGAATTTCCATAATTATTACTTTAACATAGAACTTTGGAACAGGTCTAATCAACACTTTTCTCTAACACAATTATTGTAGTTTTGATAATAGACTGTGCGAGTTGACTTTTTCTATTACCACAACAAACGTTGCCGGTTGGTAAAAAAAATTCTCAAAGCAAGAGTTTGCAATAAAAAAAATTACTGTAGTACAGAATTACTTGGCACCCCTAGCTCAATTGAAAACAGCATTAATGTAAAACAGAATTAGTTCAAACATGTTTTTCCATTCAATAGATAGATGTCAATAGATAGGCTTCAGCAGAAAAAAAAATTAACACGAGAAACCATATTGAGAATTCTACATTTATTTTTTAACAAAACAAAATGGAGAACAAATATTTTTATTTCACTATCATTGTACAATCAATATTTTATGACTTCAGATTGAGTTCATAATTTAACTATCTTGCAAAAAAAATCTGATGTAATTAGTTTTTAAAAAAAAGTAATTATTCAGGATTTTTCCTTGGAGGAGTAAGATTTGCAGTAATCACACCACTATTTAAAACCTGAAGAAGGAAAATAATTGTTAATTATAGTCATAATAACGTTAATAATCAAGGCCAATTCCTAGAAAATGGACACAGAAATTTAACTTTTTTTAAAAAAAAATTAGATATTTTTGTGTCAATGAACATGTTATCCCCTCCTTTAGAAATTACTAGATTCAAATTTTCATAAACTTTAAGTTAAGTATGTTTTTGTACCTCTTGTAAGTGCCGTTTTTAACAAATCTAAGTGCAATCAGAAAAACATGAAAGCTCATTTTCTTTTTGTCACTTAGCATATTCTTCTACTAAGCTCTTCATTTAAGCATTTATTAATGAATAGTGTCTTAATACTTATTTTTTGCAAACATTCTTTCAATGTCGTTTGTTTTGTTAAATGGCATTTAAAAATAAATTTGTGTTATGTTCTAAAAGAAGGTGATAGTTTCAACGATACATGTTGATGTGAAATGTTTTCCTTCTTTTTAAGTGTAAGCAATATTACCATTTTTATTCTTTAAAATACAAATGAGTTCAGCAAGCATTAAGTAATAATTATCTAGCTTTCGATGAAAAATAGTTTAATTTTGATGTCCAAAAGTTCAATCTAAACTAAATGCTGCATTTAGCATTTTTTTAGGCAGATGAATTTTGTGTAGCAGCAGTTCTAAGTGACAGTTTCTGTAGAAAAAATACTTGTTTGTCATTTAGAAAGTGGCTTATGATTTCCTAACTCTTTGCTAACTGTTCTAGACATCATGTATTCCTTGATATTTTAATTTTATGTAAATGTAAGAATTTTTTAATATAAGCAAATAATTATTTAAAATCTGTCTCAAGCAGTAGTTTATGACTTAATATTTTACACAACAAATTGCTTATAAAGTTATTACAATTTATCTAAAAATATTTTTAATTTTTTATTTAAAAAGTTAGTTAACTTTCCTAACTTTCTGGGTATTGTTCTAGATATACCAAATTCCCTGATATTTTACTTTTATGCAAATGCAAGTAATTTTTTATTATATATAAGCAACCAAATATTTCTACAAAAGCTCAACATTTTGATTAAAATATTACTAAATAAAGGTCAATAAAGCTTTTTCTTAAAAGTCTTTAAACAATACTTACATATCCAGCTGACAATGTAAAGAATAAGATGCCAGCAATAAATACGAAATTATTGCCTGTTTGACGCTTTTGATGAACTTCTTGGAAAGGCTCTGGAAGTGGTATATCATTCATATGAGAGTCAGGAATACGTTTCTTGTGGGGCTGTACATAACCACCAGCCATAGCCCTTCTTGCTAATTAAAAAATAAAATACAAATAAGACAAACCTATTAAATTTATAAAAATATTTTGCATTAGGATAATGATTCCTGAAGGTAAACAATTTTGTATGGGTCTATACAGGCTACAGAGAGAGGTTATCACACCTTATGCATTTTATATAAAGTATGCACAATCTAATGTCCATATTCTGGAAGGGCTACCATAAGCAAACCACTTAAGATAATGAGGGCTTCCCAAATCTAACGTTAGGCTATACCAGGCAGGCTTTTCAACTCGCCCACAAACCAAAAAAACCTGGGAGCGTTTTTAAACAACCCATCTCATAAAAAAAACAAGCCTGTTTTTTTAGTTTTATTAAGAATAATTCTTCCTAGTTTTAACTTTTTTTATATTTTCCTTTTTCAGTTATTTTTATGAATTTAAACAGTAAACATAGAAACAATCTAACCAAAATTACACATTTCTTAAAAAGCACAATAGGGGACTTTCACATATAATGTCTCACTCTTCTTAATACAATCCACCCCCAGTCTATTCCTTAACCTCTCAAACGAGTTGGGATACATTCCACACCCAGACTATTGGCGTGTTTCAGATAGCCTAATTTTTTTCAGCTTTCATTCCTGCGTTTCCATCGATCAGTGCTCTGGTTCTATGTGACATTGATTCCCCAAACGTGGTTGGAGAAGGAATTTATCTTCATTCAGCATTTCTGTTGGCACTCAAGACCTGAAACATGTCAATTCCTTACCCTCTCGCACAAGTCTGAATATATTCTAACCCCCTGGCTATTTCTTGCCTTCCTTGTAACCTAATTGTTTGTTTGAGTCAGCTGACCTTCAGCTGTCTTCTTTAGGTGAAAGTGCCCCATATACTTTTATCTCTGGTAGTCAGATATATATATATATATATATATATATATATATATATTATATATATATATAGTTATATTATATATATATATATATATATATATATATATATATATATATTATATATATATATATATTAATATATATATATATATATATATATATATATATATATATATATTATAATATATATTATGGCAATGGCATTACGATTTGCAGCACGGCAGCAAGTTTGGCTTAACCAAATTATCAGCATCCAAAATCGAATTTAATCGGTTACTCGCTTATATTTTGCATATAACATCAGTTTTATTCATATAAACTGATTTCCTAAAATATTTCCATGAGAAATATAGCTTTAAAGGCAGAATTATGATTTCCATAACATTTATAGAAAGTGGAATACATCAAATATTAACGAACTACCGGTACTAAAAGGACCATTTTTATATTTTTGTGTCTTACATTTGGAAATAAAATAATAAATAAAATAATAAAAAAAGTTTCTAAGACATTTAACCAAATATTTCGATGTACATATTCAATACGTTGGCAATACTATATTTCATTTGATTTTTTGGATTGAGAGTCAATCAATCACGAAAAATTGAATTCTTGCGTGACCACTTGTATCAAATTACTTTCATATTTTATGTTTCACCAGCGAGTCACAGCGAGCGGTCGCGAAGCGCCAATGGAATTGCGCAGGAATTCCCGGGGGTTGGCACGCGATAGAGAGCAGGAGGCGTAGCTCCCTAGTATTATATATCTCACATGGTAACCCTGGAATTTCTTAAGTAGGTTTAACTTGGAAAAAAACATACAATAGTTGAAAATTACGCGGAAATATTGATTGAAGTAAAAACCTCCGAAAGACTACTACATTTCCTTGTTGGTGGCAGATCACTCTGGTGCAATGCCTCATAAATTAATTTGTTTATAAAACAAAAAATAATATTATTCTTGAACTTGTTGATCCATAATTAAAGGGAAGAGAGGAGCACACTGACACTTTTGCAATTTTAGTACCCTTCTCTCTTGCTTACTTCTTTTACGTGTCTTTAAAACCAACGAGTATAGAGCAAGAGTAGTCTAGTCTGTGGGATGTTAGTGTGTGGATGTAAACAAATTGTAAAATACTTTTGAATCCATCCAGAAAATATATGTTTAAAACATTAATTTCATTTTCACCATTACATTAATTTCATTTAACCTATATATTTCATTTAACTGTGCCTATAGACTTAAATACTTTGTAAAAATAACTAAGTAATTTAATCAGAAAAAAAAACAAATTTTGATTTAATTGTATTTAGATTAGTTTGTATTAAATAATTATGTCACAAGGACAAGCACTTCCACCATCAGAGCATAAAAAATTCCACCTTTTATGATTGCCATTCCGATTGGCCATGATTTTATTGATACTTGTATCACGTTATGCCTCAAAACTCAAATGTTCGAATAGTAGCCAATGGCTACCAGAACACCACAGAATGGTAGCCAAATTTTAAACATGGTAACCAAACTTAAATTGAACATTGTATTTAAATAACATTATATTTATTTAATTCAAAATACCATTTTAAAGCTCCAAACAATACCTTTTTGTATTATAAAATGGTTAAGCTGCTTTTGGAATGTACTACAATGCAACGTGCCAGCGGTCTCGCAATGACTTTTATCAAAAATATAATAGGAAATATAGGAATTTTATAGGAATTTTTAAAGAAAATATAGGGATTTATAAGAGTATTTTCAAGTCTATATATTTAGTTTTATGGAGTAAATATATGGATAAAATGAATGTCAATGAGCCAATTATTTTAACCATGAATAAAAATTATACATAAAAACACAATACATAAGATATTTTAGTTTTGTTTTACCGATATCATAGGGATCGGACCTAATTTCCGATATAACTACAGCGATCCTATAGGAGTTGCAGCCCTACCAGAGGACCTGAAATACCCTTAATTTCCAATAAATTTCTCTAGGTTACAATCGGCAACTTAAGTGATCCTACATCATTAAAAAAAATCTATAGCTATCTTTTATTCAAAAAAAAAAAACTCCGGCGATACATATTACAGAACCGCTAATGCGGACAACCATAATCCAGACACTTTTGAATTCCGACAATAGTTTGATATTCAATTTTCCGATAATCCATTTTATTTAAAAAAAAAACTTAAACCTGTCTAAAATCGGAAACCCCAGAATAGACCAAAGTAGAAATAATTTGGAAAAAAGTTTTAAACGTAAACAAATATCTTTTATCAAGCTGTTCTTGTGATCACAAGGTCACGAAACGAAGAAATTATTCTGGTTGGTCCGACGACTTGAACCGGAGCTACAAAAGTAAGGAGACGCTTTTCCTATCACGCAGAGGCAAAAACTGTCAGTCATTATGAGGCATTGCGACCCCATCGGTGGATTTCGTGAAAATTACTGGGAAGCAAAATAAGTAAATCAGGAAGCATTACTGGAGTGCACTGACCAGTAACCGATTTTCGAAAACATATTAGTACTAATCTAGATATAATTCATTTTCAAATTTTAATTTAATTTCTTATCTTTATTATTAGTATTTTTATTATTTAAACTAGTTGCTTATTGAAATGTAAGCTTAGTTTTCAATTTTCATTGATAGATATAGACTGAGAAAGGAGGAAACAGTTTTTTCAGGGGTGTTAATGTTGTGAAACATTTGAGGTATCTGTGTAAGAGCTGGCTTCCCTTTTTAGGCGTTATTTTTGCCCGAAATTTCTCTACCTTTGCACTATATTCCTGTGCCTAGATATTAATATGCTAGGGTGCTTGTAACGCAATTCGCAGAGACATAGTTCCCCTAAACTTATTCCGATTTTTCAGAATTCTGGAAATATAGGGTAGTTAACCCATAATGCGGAAAGGCTCAAGTCCCGTGATGCCCGGATTAACGGTTCTGTACTGTATCTGTATCCTGAAACTCCGACGTTCCTAATATCTGAAAACTCTGGCGATCCTTATACCTGACGATCCAAATACCGAAAAATTCCTGAGATCCCATAATCGGAAAAACATCTCAGAATATCATATAAAAGGGAAAATAAACAATCACACGGGTGCAGAATACGTCTGATCCGGCGATCCTAGATCGTATGGAAATTTTATCCATTTGGGGAAATTTTGAGACAATATTCAATTGCTTTCGATTTTAATAATGAATTACAAAATTCCTTAACCAGCCGTTCGTTTTATATAGTCAATAAATACCGCAAATTCTCATACTCGTATATCTCGGTCGAGAAATTTAGCACAAAAATAGCGCCTTATAAAACGGGGTTGGCTTTTACACGAGGCCTCAAAATTTCCACAACATTAAAGCCACCGAAACAATAGTTTCCTCCATTTTCGGTCCATATCAATGAAAACTAAACTTAAATTTCAAGGAAGAACAAGTTTAAATAATAAATTTTAATAATAAAGATCAAAATATATTTAAAATTTGAAGATGAATGAAGATTAGAACGCACTAAGATATCTTCATTTCACTAAATTATCTTCAAATATCGGCCACCGGGCAGTGGAATCCGCCAGTTGAAGAGGATCATCTTTACTGACCAAAAATATGCAGTTCAATAACGTTTTTTGATTTACTTATTTTGCTGCCTAGTAATTTTTACGAAATCCACCGATGGGGTCGCATCGCTTTATGATTGGCAGATTTTTGCCTCAGGGTGGTCGGAAGGGTGTCTCGTTTTACTTTTGTAGCTCCTGTTCAGGCCAAGTCAAAACAACCAGAAACCTTTTCTGCTGATCAAGTCCGTGAGTCGTGATTACAGTAACAGTTTGAATGTAAAGATCGTAATGATGAAAGGGGGGAAGCGAAAGGGTCTAAAATACAGGAAAAAAATAGGAATTATAGGAACTTTTTCAAATTTATTGGAAATATAGGAGCGATGCGAGGCCTGCTGCCATCAACAATTAGTATTTTTGAAAATAAAAATGAAATATATTTGAATTTAAAAAAATTTAATGTTGCTTTTTATTTATTGATTGTTTGAATGTTAGCCAATCTGAAAATTTTGACTATCCGACGATTAAAAAATCATGAATATCCAATAATCCAAAAATCGTAAATGGTCGGACATTCACTAATTTTTATCTCGATTTGAAAATCAGTAAAATCAGACGTCCCTATAAATTCCGAAACTAGTTAGCTTGGAAATCCGGTCATCCTACAATCAGACCAATGTCCGGAATTGGAAAATCAACAGAAGCCACATTGGCAACTTTTGATAGTGACAAAAATTGTCACCAAAAATTGAGAATTGGTCGCTTAGCAACCGCTAATTTTGGCCTTTATTCCACATGAAGTTGATTTTTAGCCTACTTTTCTTTTTTTAATTCGAAAGAATTTTAAAAAATGAAAAAGTAGGTATTGACATACGGTCGATGTCCGTCTGTCTGTACCCCCCTTCCAAAATCGGTTCTATCATTCGGATCTTAAAAATTCTTTTTGTTAGAAAGCTATGACCTCAGAGACCCAACTTTCATACTTTTTGTCCGTCTGTCTGTACGTCCGGGCGGACATAAATCTACTATCTGTCGGCGAATTTCCCATTGAATTAGCATTGAAATTCAATTTTGAGTCACTCATTTAAATCACCTGTTGCCAAATCAACAATGGCATGAGAAACTTTATTTAAAAATATTTGAAGCAAAATAATTTTTTCATGAATCATTTTGGAATTACGTCATAAAATGTAGCACAATGTGATTCTTTGTTCATTAATTGTTTGCCAAGAAAGCCGCAAGGCATATTTTTTGCATACAATTCTGCTTAGTTTTAATTTACATTTATTTTTTAATGCAGTTTGGAGTAGTTTCATTATTTTTGTTATTAATAAATATTTAATTATTCTTCGAACTACAAATAAATCGAGCAGACGATAAATAATATTAAGTTATTTGTGAAAGAATATTAAGGAAAATAGTTGATTTTAGCTTTTAGAAGTTTAAATTATAGCTGGATGATGTGTTTAGCGATTTTTTTTCTTATGTGTAAATCTAGTGTAGAAACGATTGTTGATGATATTTACTGTTATGAACCTAGTTGTTTCCCGATTAGAATTTCAGTAAGTATTTAAGTAACAGGAAAGTAGGCTATTTTAGTTATTTAAGAACTTCTTGTTTTATCAGAATTCATCGTAGAAATTTTACCCTTTAAAAACACTTTACATGCTATCATAAATAGAATTATTGCGTAGAAAACTCACTCTGCTTAAAAGTGTGTGTTTGGTGATTAAATTTGAGTTTCTGTTCAACAAAGCATGGGATTTATAATTATTTGTTTAAATCGAAAAGAGTAGTTATCAGAAGTCCCTCAATATTTTAACCGCTGTCTAATTAATGGAAAGGCCGACTACAATCTATCTGAACTTCGGTGCATATTAGATTTTTTAATGTTCCAGCTATTTTTGCTAGCTTTTGATAAAATATTTATCAGATTAAGTTTTAAAAAAATCATATTATATGTCACGTATTTTATGCCAAAATTTTACAGTTGGAAAAAAAAATTAAAGTTCAGTGAACAAAATATATTAAAACTTACAGGTTTCTTAAAATATAGGTTTAGCTAAAAATTTAAAACCTGCACAGTTCAAAAAATAAATGTACCCTTCCCCATTTTGCATATTTTTATTTAAAAATATAAAAATTGAATGTTAGATTAATAAAATAACTAGATCTCAAGAACATCACTTACTTAACCTATTAATGACCCATATTATATTATTGATAAAATAGATATCAAGAACACATCAGTTACTTAACTCAGCAACAACCCATTTGTAAATTCCGTTAACACCTTCCTTAATGAATAAAAACGTTAACTTTAAGTTTTTATAATTCATTTTTTGTACAACTAAATTTGCCTTTTCATAATATCCTTAATAAGATAGACTGAAGCAAATAGTTTATTTTCTCATCACAAATTTTCTAGCTAAATATCCTTAATGAGTTAAATATAGTATAATTTA
Organism: Oedothorax gibbosus; assembly: GCA_019343175.1. NCBI lineage: Eukaryota > Metazoa > Arthropoda > Arachnida > Araneae > Linyphiidae > Oedothorax > Oedothorax gibbosus. Next base: position 465,332 of record JAFNEN010000223.1, read on the forward strand.
TAAATTAAATCAGCAAAAAATATTAATGTCAACTTGGAAAAATAAGTAAAGATCAAAACTTGTTGCAATTTTAATAATAAACTGTATTTGTATTTACTAAATTGCTTTAGAAAAAATTCTCCATTATGCATAAAGATAATATTTGTAGTAACGTAATTTTTTAACATTTGTAGACCAAATAAAGCAATATCAGCTCCCAACCAGGCGAATGCTTGAAAAAAAAATTGTTTTGTTTGAATCAGCAAGGCAGTGGATGTTTTTATATTTCTTGTCGAATTGGGTTCATTGCACATTTTCCTTAGCGTTTGTACTGATTTTGCTCGATCATCTTACATTGGCAAAGAATATCGCAGCTTTAGGACCTCAGTATGTTCTTCTAAGAACAAAGGGTTTTATCTTTAAAAAAAACCAAGGTTCAACATAACTTTTTCTTGTTTACAACTTAATTATTCTTTTTCATTATAGAAGTAGTAGTTCCGGTTTTGTTTAGGACTTTCATTTTTGTTTAACCTGCTTTAAGGCATGAACCATCCTGAAAGTGTTAACTTTGTAATTTCTATCTTATCCTGCTATCTGCAGCTACAACAATAACAACTTATCCAGGGGCTGTTCTAGGAAATGAGGCCCAGTGGCTTAGTGGTAGTGCTTTGCATTGCCACGCCACAGGTCCAGGGATCGAATCCCAGATTGGGCGAGGTTGACCCATCCTTTCATTCCTTAAGTGGGTCGATAAAATGGGTACCAAGCACATTCTTGGGAACTAAACACTGGGGGTTCCGCGTGAGGCTGACCACCTTACCGGGACATATGCCTAGCACCCCAGAGCCCTATGTCACGAAAGCTGAAATGTGCAAGGTAGGCCTTGGCCCACTAATGGCCTGTTGCGCCGAGGAGGGTTTTTTTTGTTGTTCTAAGGAAATGTCAAACTATATAAATAACCTTTCATTTGTTTTGTCGTTTTTTATAAGTTGCTTTTCACAAATCTGTAAAGGTCACGATATTACGCAATGTTAAAGAAAAAAAAGTAACGAAATCTAACCAATCGAACGTTTGAGCGGGAATAAGATTTCGGAAATATATTTTTATTATTTATTTGGAGGGTGGCGCTGATTATTTTAAACAGGAAGTATCAGGATCGCTTTTAAGAATGCATTTTATTCGTTAATAAGTCAAAGAAATTCTATCTAAAGATGAATATTTTTAGACGTTTTATTTTTAAGGTTTTAGTTTGCTTAGTCAAGTAAAAATAAGTGTACTTCATCTAATTAGTTTTTCCTGCATATATATTATACCATTAAATTTCATAAGAGCAAGATTGGACAAGTTCTTATGTATAAAATATTTATCCAATTGCCTCAATGATATTAAAAATATATATACAGGGTGGCGCAAATAAAAGTGGCCCCTGCGTAGAGATAGGAATGCATTGAGATGCTTGGCGAGAAAAACTATTGAAGCCTCCTGTAAGCCTTCAAGTCGAAACAAAAGAATATTCAAGCGTGCAATGGCTTTACTTGGCAAACCTGTTTTTGCATTGGTTGGAGTGGATTAGCATCAAATTAGAGCTACTCATGGACTATTGTCGAGTTCAGATTTTAGTGTGAGTTGCAGCTGAGTGGGTGCGAGTTGATCAATGCACAGGTGAAGATGCTATTCACAGTACAGCACAGGGTGTTCATTGTAGAAAGTTTTATTAAAACAAATTCGTGGAAAAAAATATGGCCAGTTGTTTGTTAAAGAATTTAAATTTGTAAAAGTGCCAAAAGAGTGTTATGCAACAATTATTTACGAAATGGCCCCGTCAGACAGGATCTGTTATGAACAAGTCCAAAAACATTCCGAAACGGGTCCGAACATCGGATTTTGTGCCTTGCAATCAATTTAGAATGTTTTGTATTAACAAAACGATACGATTCTCTAGAATAAACAATAGCCGAAAAAATCACTGGTGGAAACTTATTTTTGCACAGCAGAGTACAAACCTTCAGTTTATATTGCATTCCAACTAGCTTGTCAAACCATAGCATAGTTGTCAGGAAATAATTCACCAAGCGTTTGTTTGGGCTTAATATTGAAACGATCAATGGCTTCACTTAGCAAGCCTGTTCTATAATTGGCTTTTGACTTCGCAACAATTCCATATTATTCTTATCTCCATGACAGGGCCACTTTTATTTGCGCCACCCTGTATAATACGTTAAAATTTTGCTGAAATTGTTGACTTATTAAAAGTTGCTGACTTATTTACTTTGTAAAGGTGGCATTTTAAGGACTATCATGCGAGTTAGGTTAGTTTGAATTATCGTCGCACTAGAGCTACACTAGGGCTATTGGCGATGGGCGTCGTAATTTAGAACTACTCAAGTGACGAGTTAGACACCCGAGTAGGCACCCAACGCAACGTTAAAGGCGACATGGTACAGAGTGTTGGTACTTTGGAGCATATTTAACGTGCACTTCCTCTACACAGATTGTTGGAAAATTTTTGGCTGCACGGGCCGTTAATAGGTCGGCAGTGGCAGATCTAGCCAGGAGCGCGCGTCCCCCTCAAGTTCGTTGACCGTTTTTTTTTATTAGATTGAAACAAAATGAAGACAAAAATTAAAATTTATTCCTTTTCAACCAAATTTTTTAATAAAGCATTAGAGCAGATAACTATTTACTATTTTTACAGTTTGTAGAAAGAGTATTCAGCTGTTGGCGCCGATTTTTTTTTGATTTTTTTTGTTGTTTTTTTATGAGTTCACGAAACTTTAAATGTCACAATATTAAAGAAAAGGAATAACGAAAACTAGCCAATCACAAAATTCCGCGCGAATAAGATTTTGGAAATAATTTTTTATTTATTTATTTGGGGAGTGGCACAGATTTTATTCCACATGTGCTATCTAACGATGAATATTTTTGTAAACGTTTTATTTTTAAGTTTTAGTTTTCTTACATTATCCAAGTAAAAATAAGTGTACTTCAACTCGGGAGTTTTCACACTTTTTCTCTACCATCAACTTTCATAAGAACAAGATTGGATAATAATTTGAGTAAATTTTAAACTTCTATATTTAATCAAAAAGTTCTTATTAACAAGATTTTTGCAATTGGTTCAATGATATTAAAAAAACAAAAATGATACGTTAACATTTTTGAAGTTTCAGACTTATAATATTTGTGAAGGTGTGGCATTTTAAAGACTATCATGTAGGCTATGTTAGTTTGAATTATCGTCGCAATAAAGCTTGGGGTCCCGCGTTAGGTTGACCACCTAACCGGGACATATGCCTAGCACCCCAGAACCCTTGGTCCCGAAAGCTGAATTGGGCACGGTAGGCTGCCTTGGCCCACTAATGGGCTGTTGCGCCGAATAGTTTAGTTTAATTTCTACAAATTACTATGTGATTTTCAAGGTATACAGTCATTGTTTGCCTTGTTTATATGTTGGCTACTGCGCATCTTCAAAAATTTGCGGGATCTAACTTTTTATTTATTATTTTTATGAAATACTTTGCTAATACCTGTTCCAAACCTGTTGTTGTATACACTAATTTATAAAAGCATTAATTATCTATTTAACAATACAAACACTAGTATGTTAGGTTAGTTTGAATTATCGTCACACTAGAGCTACACGAGGGCCATTGGCGACGGGCGTCGTAACTTAGAACCACAATCAAGTGACGAGAAGACGCCCGAGTAGGCACCTAACGCAACCGTTAAGGGCGACATCGTACGCAGCATCGGGACTTAGGAAAATATTTAACGTTCACTCCCTCTACACGAGAGAATATTCGTCGGACATTTTTGGCTGCACGGGCCGTTTAATAGGTAGGCAGTTATTTGGCGATACCCCGACCCGAACCTGGGACCTTCCGCATGCAAGGCGAATGCCTTAACTGACTGAGCTCATCAGTCCAAATCAAACAATAGTATGTAAAAGTAGTAATGTAAGTTCATAAATAGTAATTAGTAAAAAAAAAAAATAGTAAAAAGATGTATTCACCATGGAGAATTAAATGGAAAATTAATAAATGGACTAATAATTAAAATTAATTTCAATTAAAAGTCATTTATAATTTAAAAAATAATTTCAATTAAAAATATTTTAATTAGAAATAATTCGAAAAATTGACCCCCTCTCCTAGAATTTATTTCTAGTTGCGCCCCCCCCCCCCCCCCCAGAAAAATCCTAGATCCGCCACTGTAGATCGACAGTTATTTTTGTGATGTTTGTCAGGAACTTGGGCGCGTTTCCCCCTCTTTTTACGGTTTTTGTCTGATTGCTTAATAAATACAAATATAGGAAGATATGTTTAGTTCTGTTTTCATTAAATTTTAATTGCTGTTTAATATTTAAACCATGTTTTATGAAAATTAGTTGCTATTTTTATTTAACGATAAATGCATACAATTTTAAAATTACTTCACATTGGAGATTCACGCCTGTGCGAGGTCGTAAAAATTAATTAAAAATAATAAAATAGCTTCGCTGAAGTTTTAAATATTAAATCATTTTATTGTTTTATTGGTGAGCTTTAACGTGTGCTTTTTAATTTATTAGTATATACAAATTACTATGTGATTTTCAAGGTATACAGTCATTGTTTGCCTTGTTTATATGTTAGCTACTTTGCATCTTCGAAAATTTGTATGAATTAACTTTTTTTTACCTTCACACACACACGCATGAAATATTTTGCTAAAACCTGTTCTAAACCTCTTATTGTATACACTAATTTCTTAAACTAATTTTTGTGCAATTAGTTTTGTATTTAGTAAATTTTTATCATTTAAATTTTTACAAATTAAATAAATGTTAAATTTAATATTCTAGGAGCTTATCGTTTAATTTCTATAAAGCAAATAAGATTATTTAAATTTAGTTAAATTTTCAATAAAAACATTCTATAATTAATTGATTTTTTTTATTTATTGCACCTAATTTTTAGTTAAAAAATAAAGCATTAATTATCTATTTTATTTAGCAATACAAACTTTGTTATGTAAAATAAAAACTAATGTAAGTTCACAAATAATTAGTTTTTAAAAAAATAGTAAAAATATGTATTTACCATGGAGACTTAAATTAAAAAATAATTTTAATTAAAAATAATTTTTAATTAGAAAAAATTTCTAATGAAAAATAATTAAAATTAAAATAATTTTAATTATAAATATTTTTAATTGAAAAATAATATAAAAATTTGAACCCCCTCAGAAATTTTTTCTATTGCGCACCAGGAAATTTAGGGGCCCCTAAAATTTGGGGGCCTTAGGCCCGGGCCTTATAGAAGAACAGGCCCTGAACTTATCATATACGAAATTCAAAAGTACAGAAGTTCGGCAACCATTCTTGTTATTTTTATTTTTTCACGAAGCACAGTAGCAGTGCTTTTTACCGATGATGGCTGGATCTAAATGTCAATCTATTTAAATCTATTATTTTTAATTAACAGTAAAGATTTTTTGTTATCGATCTATTTTTAATTATATATTTAACCGTTTTAAGTCATTATTTTTATTATTTTTGTTCGGAATTTACGGCATTTTGATCCACGGTTTTTTTTAGCATGGTAGAATCGTAGGATATGTCTGTTAATTTCCTGGTATGTAATGTTCATCAAACGTTTAATTTTTCAAAAATGTATTTTTTTATAATAATTTGTAGATGGTTCTACATTTATTTTATTTAAATAAATATTTTGTTTGCTATTGAATTGAGAATTAAGTTACAGTTCTATCCTACAAGTTTATTAGTTAATCTTGAGCGTTTTCCTCTTTAATAATTTTTAAATAGCATTAACATTATTTAAAATAATCATACATTGCTTTAGAACCAGTTATTTTTAGCTTTGTTTTGATCGTGCAACAAATGGTTAATTTCCTTTTTTTTTTCAAAAGGTTAATTTTAATTTGATGGTACTTCTGTCGCTAAAGGATTTGGCGCTTTTGTAGGGAGCGATAAACATTTTTTTTTTTTTTGGTGATACAGCATTTTCCGGCAAAATGCGTTGTGGCGTCTCTGTTGTGGCTAGGTGGTGCTGGTTATACTTGCGTGGAATTGTTTTTGTCCAATCGTCGGCGCTGGTAATACTTGCGTGGAATTGTGGGTAGGTTGCGCGGATGATGTGCGCATCAGAATTATTTTTATTTTATTAGGCTGTGTCCTGACTACGACATCAAATGCCACAAATGCAACAAAACTTGGCGACCGCCAAGGGTGCCAAGCGATGCAATAGCATGTGGCTTGGCTGACTCTGCCAAGTCGCCAAGTTTTGTTGCATTTGATGTCGTAGTCAGGACACAACCTTTAATTACTTTTTGTTCTATGGCTGTGTCCTGACTACGACATCAAATGCCACAAATGCAACTAAACTTGGCGACTTGGCAGAGTCAGCCACATGCTATTGCATTGCTTGACGCCATTGGCGGTCACCAAGTTTTGTTGCATTTGATGTCATAGTCAGGACACAGCCTATCGTCATTTCGTGAGGTTTCTAAAGCTAACTTCACCTTCCCTTTTAGTATTAAAAATTTTTAACTTCCAAATATAGTAAATTATGTATTACAGACATTAAGTTTCTCAAAAGGTAGCAAACGATAAAGTGGCCAAAAATGTACAACAGCCGCCAAATGGAATACTTACAATGGCAACCTTTAACTGTGTATACAGTGTTTTGTTGTCGAAAAATTCCATTCTCAAAAGATTACGTTTGGCAAGATTTGCGCCCGCGAAATGGAGAAGTACCTATATTTTAGATGAGCCAAATATCTGATTAAAGGAAATTAATTGAATTTTGATGCTTTCAGAAAATGTTTATAAATTGGATAAAGAGTTAAGCTTTAAACTATTACTATATTAAGAAAAAACATAAAGTGCGATTATGTAAACAAACGAAGTAATAATTGATATATCACAAATATACCAAGTTTAAATTGATATATCACAAATATAAAGAAATATATATATACCTAAAACATTCGAAAGTATGAAATTGCCTTTTCCACAGATATTTGTTATTGCTTTAGAAAGCATTTTATAAGGTTTTGGCAAGAAAATTCAATCCGCACGAAAAGCAGGTAAGGTCAGAAAAGAACACAAATACGACTGGAGTTGAGTTGAGTTGAGGAGGTGTATATATAATATACAAAACTAAAAAATATATTTATCTTAATTTATTTTTTATCGGGAATTTTATTAATTAATCGGGAATAATTAAGACACGTATATAATGTAGGCTGTTTATGAATTTTAGGTTAGTTGCATTTTCGCCCTAATAAAACAACTCTCAATTCAATTCACGACCCTTTGAGGGCAAACCATCGAAGACCTCAACTTACTAAGCTTCTGAAACCGGGGTTTCACAGGGCCTTCTAGAATCCCAATTCTAGAAGGCCCTGGGTTTCAGCACAAATTTTCGCTCAAATGCACAAATTTTAACCTTTCGATGTGAGTGGGTGGTGGGAAAGAGAAATTGGCGTCTCGTTTAATAGATAGAATCGCTCTATAGAACTCTTTGGTTTAAATACGAATAAAATTGGTCGTTTTCTGAAGTGTGTTTTTCAGAGAATATTAAACATTTTAAAAAGATTTTTCAATCGATATTAAAAAAGACATATTCTGTATGTCTTGTATGCTAAACCAATTTTTTATTACTTTTAATCCTAATGTTTTTTTTCGTGAACCCCTAACATTTATTTTTTTTTTAAAATATCTAGTTAGGTCTTTTTTTACCATTATTACAAATGAGTTATTTTAAATGGGGTTGTTTCATGGAGGATCTGGCAATAGCTCTGCGGTTTGTTTTCATGTCCCTCAAATTACTTTTGTTGATATTCGAAATTGAGTTTTCTAAGAATAAGTTATTTTAGTTGTAATTTTTTAAAATTACAACTTCTTGCTGTGCTGTTGGTTGTTTTAATCATTTATCAAGGAAAACTTGCATTGAAAGAAGTTGGAATTTTAAAAATTTAACAACTAAAATATTCTTTTCGAAAACTTACTCCCGAATACCAAAACAACAGTAATTCGAGAGACATGAAAACAAAACCGCAGAGCTATTGCCTCCGTGAAACAACCCCATTACCTAAACCCAATATCATTACCCTTTCACATTCGATTTGCTTAAAAATAAAAACTTTTTGCATCTTTAACTTATTTTTCATGTGCCATTTTTCATCATTTTTTTAAATAATGGTAAATTGCTAAGTGAAAAAAATTGCAATATTCGGAAAGCAAAATGCAGTAAGTGGTAATTAGGGAAAATGCAGTAGTGCAGAGCGCACGGTTTTACTATATATGGTTTGATCATATATATTATTGGCGGTTACTGCAGTTTATACCTTCCACACGACAGTGTGTTGGATGGGTGGGAGGAAGGTAGGCCCACATAACAATTCATTATCCAGTAGACATACATATTAGACGTTATTCGGAAAATCCACGATATCCATTTTAATAGTTTACCAATCTATCGACGTCTAGACATACCTAGTTTTCGTCGATATACGTCTATTTGCAAGTTTATTAGATATTCCCCCAAACCATTTGCAAGATTCACGTTACTTTTTAGGAAAAGTAGTTCACGTGTATCTTGAAATGTCAGATAATTAGTTTTGCTTCAAAGCTATTTTGGAGTTAGAGAAGTACGAAATTGCGACACTTAAAAATTTTAACCATTGAATGTTATACAAAAGGTAGGTCTGAACTGCATACCATGCACACAGTATATCTAGTTAACTTACTATTCGTTTACAGTTTTAACGTACCTGAATTATCTGAAATCAAACGTTAAAAAAAGTTAATTCAGAGGCGCGATTGCCCATGGAGGTCCTAGGACTGATGCGCCAATTTTAGTTTACGAGACTGAGAAAGTCAACTTCAGTTTACTTACTAGGGCAATGGTCCAATGGAGTACATTGCATGTTTTCGGGAATTTGGTCAGACAGACGCGAACGCCCGGATTGTTAATCGGCTCTAATTTTATCGACTCGCTGAAGAGATTAAAAATCAAGTGAACCTTGCCCAATAATCCGGGATTCAAACCCCGAACTTTTGGCGTTGTTAGCACGAAATTATACCAATCAGCCACAAAGCCTTAATTAACAAACATGGTTTGTTTTAATGAAGCAACAGTCACGTTATTTTATCGAGATTTCTTTTATAAGATATCCGTTTTAGTAAACATATATAGTCCTTTCATACTAGAGATTTTTATAAAGATAATATATACATATGAAAAATATTATTATAAACTATATATGAAGAAAGAATATAGATAATCTGAGTATCTTTTTCTATTGAACTTTTGTTTTATATTGATTAAATATAAATTATATGCGATAAGATTATTTTTAAGATAATCGAATGTGAAATGGGAATGTTTCAGATGATGTAACGCTTTTGTTTTCAGTTTTCCCTCCTGCTATTTCATTGGTTGTTTCGGTTTCATTTTAAAAATTACCATCACAGATGAAAAGAAACTTTTCTTCCTATGCAAGTTGTCTTTAACAAATGATTTGAACAACCAACAACGAAGCAAGAAGTTGGCATTTAAAAAAATTCAATAAGTAAAATATTCTTAGAAAACTCGATTTCGCGAATACCCAGTGGTGAAAGTGGGAAAAAATAAGTGGGAGGATGCCTTCAATTAGATTGCCATGCCCCCCCCCCCCCCTCGAATAAAAATGTGCTAATTTTATTATATTTTTAATTTTTTTTTCCTCTTACTTTTCTTAACTGTTCTCTACATATCAGTTTTTTTTTATTTAGAAATAAGAGATAACAATAAAACAAAGTACTATACAACATTATTTTACAAGAAATATTGTTTTTTATTGCAACTTCTAATTATACTAGATAAAACTTAAATTATGTACTGTTTTTTTTAAATCCATTATCTTACATATTTGGCTTTAGTAAAAAATAATATCTGTAAAATTCTAAGACTGTCTGACTCTGTAATGCCGAAAGAAATGTAAAATCAAAAAATGTACAATCAACCCCACCAATGGGTCACTAGTGGTAATGAATTTAAGAACAATAGGATACACTACATTTTACTAAAGTATATATTGTAGGAAATATAATATATGTATTGATATAATTCTCTTCAAACAAAATAATTTAGTTAAAAATAGTAGGTTGATACCTGAAGCATATTATTTTAATACCCCTATACTGTAATTACTTACTATAGTACTTAATACAGGAGAACCTCGATTATATGTCTCTATTTTATTCGGTTCTACCCGTTATCCGACAGACCGAAGTCAAAGTCAATTAAATAAATTTCTCCAACTAGGTATACATTTTCGTTTGTTCAAAAAGACCAGTCTCAGAAATTTACGGCAATTCTAAAGAGAAGGAGCTTAGGCGAGACTGAAATCGGCAAACTACCGCTATCCAAAAATCAGGAGTCTCCGGAGATTCTGAAATCGGAATTCTCCGGTGATTCTGAAATCGTAAAATCAAGGCGTTTTATGAAATTGGGAAACTGCGGAAATTTTTAAACAAGATAAACTTAAGCAACTCAAAAAAGTAAAAGCACATTTCTAGCAATCCTAAATTTTCGGAAAACTCCTGGAATGTTCTAAAATCGTGAAACTCTAAGTGATATCTACTATAAGACAAAAAACAAGCAGTTTTCCCAGAGAACTCTGTTCAGATTTAATTTTAAAAAAACAAGAATTAAAATTAAACAAGAAGTGCCGCTTTCTTAGTAAACAAATAATGAACAATCAAATTATCACATTTATGATGTCATTCCAAACTGAATTATCTTCACAATAAATTTAGCTTCAAATCTTATTTTTAACTCAATAAAGTTTCTCATACCATTATTGGGCTGGCAACAGCAATTTAAATAACTTGAAATTAAATTTTAATGTTAATTCAATTGGTAATTTGGCGACAAACAGCAGGCAGATGTCCGTCAGGACGTGCAGACAAACAGACAAAAAGAATGAAAGACGAGTATCTGAGGAACTTTCTAACAAAAAAAAAAAGAATTTTTAAGATCGGACAGAACAGATTTCGGAAGAGAGGTACGGACGGAAAGACGGACATCTTCATTATGTCGCATGTCAATACCTACTTTTTCATTCTGATATCTACTATAAAACAAAAAAAAATAAGCAGTTTTTCCCAGAACTCTGTTCAGATTTTAAATTTAAAGAAATCAAATTAAACTTAAACAAGAAGTTTTAAAGAACTAAACTCTAAGAACTTTTTAATTCTTTCGAATTAAAAAAAGTAGGCTGTTTTATCACGTTCTTTTTTATAGGAATTCTCAGTTCCGAGATAACTTAACATTAAAACTCAATGTTTACAGCTTTACTACTTTTTAATTCTTTCGAATTAAAAAAAAGTAGGCTGTTTTATCACGTTCTTTTTGATAGGAATTCTCAGTTCCGAGATAACTTAACATTAAAATTCAATGTTTACAGCTTTACTATTTAAGGAAAATTCTCTATTATAAGGAATTTTCAATTATCCGGATTACCTCTGGTCCTAATTAGATCGGATAATCGAGGTTCTACCTGTATAATCATAAACAAATTGAACTATAGAAGTGAAATGCCGGGCAATGAAATTTTGAAAGATTTTTTAAAATTTAAAATATGAGACGGCTAAACAAACAAAACAGGTGGGGGGATGGATTAAAGTGAATATAGGAAGTGGGGGGAGGGATTTGAGAGATATTACAAGTGGGGGGAGGATAGCCATTTTCTTGAAAAGTGGGGTGACGGGTCACCCAGCGTCTACCCACACTTCCAGCACTGCGAATACCGAGACAAAAGTAACTCCAGACAAAACGTGAAACACCCCTTTTGGAATTATAATGGATTTAGCTAATTAAAAATATTTCATTTGTAATAATGGTAAAAATAAACATGTTTAATTTGGTTTTAAACAATAAATATTAAGGGTTCACGATTTTTTTTTGAGCAAAATGATATAAAAGTATCAAAACACAAACTTGCTTTAGAACACAAGAAAGTGTATTTAATGACTGGACTAAAATCTTTTCAAAATATTTAATTGTATCTATTAAATATTATTCTATATTTTTATACGCATTTCAACGTTGAGCCGATTTCTCTAAGGTGGAAGGTCAATTGTCCAACAGTTTTCAATACGTGCCTCAAGAAATCCTAGAATGAAAGCAGGAATTAAACCATGTCACATTTAAATTAGAATAAACAGATCAAGGAAGGTTTATTTAAATGTGTGAGTATGGTTGATTTTCAGTATTTTCAAATAACTTTTATCTAGCTTTAATCAGTCTTTACCTCAACGCAGACGGTAAGCAAATTCAGCTCCGGTGATATCTTTTGCATCTGTCTGGAAATTAATAATTACTGTCATTGTTCAGTTTTTTTCAATGTAGATCCAGGAAGATTGCTGTTGCTTTAATGCATCTTTTATGAGGGTGTAAAATAACAATAAAGTAACAAATTAATAATTATTTGTGCAATACAAGTGCAGCATCACATTCGCTACCAATCAATAAAAAAAGTAAATTTGTGAGTGGCATCAATAATTCTGCAGCAGCCAGAGATGTAGACAGTTTAGAAAATAGTTTTTGTCTTTAGTGTATTAATATTACTCTGCCTAGTATAGTATTATGCTGCATGATGCGGAAGAAATCGAAATGCTGACTTGAATGGAGTATTGGTGTTTAGGTGTGTGCATTAAAAAATAATCGAAAAACAGAAGAGAAATTCCATCCTTAATCGCCCTTGTATACCAGAAGAAAAATCCTCTGATCCATTTATTATACATAACATGAAAATCTTTTGAAACTAGTGTATTAAGGTAATTCTCTTATGCTCTCCGTATTTTTCTATTTTAGCCACCTCATACGTGTTCTATCTTGTACTATCTGAAATAATTTACTATTGGGTTCATATTAAAAAAAAAAAAAAAGCTGGTAGTTATCAAGTATAAATCAATAAACCGCACGGAATATCACCGCCAGTGTAATCAAAAGAATAAGAAGCATTACACCAATTAAACATTCAAAAACTTTGTTCCTAAAATGAACTGTAGGTTTTTAACTTAAAATATATCGTTTGTTAAATTATAAAATTTATTATCATTTTTTTTCATAATTTGTTTTGGTCGTATATTTTTCATCATTTTCTTATCAATGTATTTGTTTTGATTAATTTAAATCGATTTCATAAAACATTAGATACGAAATATTTCCAAAATCATGTTTAATGCAATCACAAATCTTCAATGATTTAATATATAGTTACTCTTTATTTGGAACTGAAGATTCAAGACAAACTGAAACAATTGAAATTTTCAGATAAGATATATATATATATATATATATATATATATATATATATATATATATATATATATATATATATATATATATATATTATATATATATATATATATATATATATATATATATATATATATATATATATACTACTTAAAATCACTGTAAGGTTGAAACTGCCTCCCTGCTGGGTTGTTGAAAACCCGTTTTTTTCATGAAAAACCCAACCCACTTTGGTTTTTGGTTTTTTTTTGGGCTTTAGGTTTTTTGTCAGGGTTTTGTGGGTTTTTTCAGTATTTTGGATGTGTTTTTCAGGATTTTGTGATTTATTGAGGGAAGTTTTAACTATTTATCAATACATTACAATTTTTAAAACTAACATAACATCTTGAGAGATAATCAGAAATGATGTAATTTAAATTAGAATGTAATTTAAAATAGCAGTCCTTGGATAAAATAATATTGAGTCTGTTAAAGTTTTGGATTTTATTTCCTTATTGCACACATTAATCTTGAATCTTATACAATTTCCTTTTTTTGGGGTTATATGAAGCACTTGAACCCTCTTAACTATTACAAAAGTAAAATTGCATGCTTGATCTGCAGTCTATTTTACAAACTACATGATTAATAAATTGTAAAAGAAAAACTGTAGGGTTAGGTTAGCTGATTAAAGTGCCTAAACACCCATAAATTTGGCTACTTTCTACTTATATTTTTTTAAGTGATCTGCTCTGATATAAAATCGTCACAATGTATGTCGCAAGTAATTTTTAACAATTTCATGCCTCTAGGTAACAGCAGATTTTTATACAAAGTATATCTACAAAGTAAGTTCAGTTTGGTTATATAAAAAAAACCAAGTACAGATACTGAAACAAATTTAATGTACAAAAATCTACAATTAAACTATGTTTTACATAGCTTCCGAAATGTTGTAGGCACTTGTCATTGCATGGCAAAAAGTTTTTTATTCCTTCTTCATAGAAGGTTGCTGCCTGTGTTTTCAACCATGTGGTAACATATTTTTTTCATGGACATTTCAATTTTTCAGTAACAATTTTATGATTTACTGATTGTGCGATTTGTTGAAATTCCATAGCAAGAGCACTAATTGTTAAGTTATGGTTTTGCTGAAGCTTCTCTTCAATTGTGTGAACCAGTTCATCAGTAATAAAAGATAGGCGTCCACTTTATTCTTTATCCTGCACTTGATCACGTCCATTGAATTGTCTGACCCATCTTTAAACCATTGAATCACTCATAGCAATTTTTCTGTAAATCTCGTATATTTGCTGATAAATTTCTCTTGGTTTAACTTTCTTTTCATTTAGAAAAGGAATTGCAGATCTGATCTCACAAACGGCAGCATTTTCAATTAAGGCTGATTTTTTTTATGACCTACTATAAAGAACACATTGGCAGGAGCAATCTGAAAATAGCATACATTTATTTTTCTTGAGTCCGAGTAACTTCTGCACATAAATTTGTTTCTGTATCTTACTTTATGGATATACCTCGTATATAATGTAGGTGGCAATAGTGAAAAGTTAAAAGGTCGTACCACTTAGTAACAATCAGTGCCACCTAATGGCACCATGCTGAAATGACTGATGTATATTAAATATGTCATGGTACAACTTGTTGATGCTTAGTAAGATTCATTGGTTGCATCCTCAGGTGTTAGCCTCGTTACTTGACCATGCTTCAAAATTGCAGGGTCTTTAACCACTAGCTTGTGTTGAATTTATAAAGATTAAAAGGTTCCGAAAATAAGGAAAGTATTTTATGAATATTCTTTGTTTAACTTTGTTTTGAAAAAAACTAATATATTTCCACCTATTCACCAAAGTAAAAACTATGGTTTAGATATAGAAGTGTTTTCTAATTTTGTATAATTCGAGAAATATACACATATATCTAGTATAGCACTATAATTTTTATTGTATGATGCAAGTCAGAAAAACATAATAGTTCAGCTCTTAACCATTCTTAAACCAAAACTTTAAAAACTAGCAAACCTAAAAGGGATCCAACAACAACTCCCCATCAGTGTTAGAGATTGGATAAAGAAATTTTGGAGCAATCTGTGCTACTAACTAATAAAACTAGGAGCGTATACACATTATTTGGGATTATCGAATCAACAGAATTTCACAAATTTAGGAATTACAATTTAGGCTAGCGAGAGTTCTTAATCGAAGCCGGAGGAATTATGATAGCGGGAGGTTTTCGATCGCCAGAGTTTTGTAATGTTATGATCGCTGCAATTTTGACTCGCCTGGGTTTCACAATTTAAAGATCGTCGAAATGTTGCAATTTATAGATAGTCAAAGTTGTGCTATTTCAGCACTGCCGAGTATTTTTGTTTTCAGCTTACAGTAGAGCGGTGGACAAATTTAGGATGGTTAAAGGTTTGCAATTTCCTGAGGATTATTTCAGTGAGATATTTAGAAACCAGGATAAAAAAATTGGTAAATTGGGGTTTTTGAAAAACTAGTCGCAAATACTGTGATTCAATTAATTTTGCTGATATATTATTGAAGGATTGGGTTGCATTTTAAGACTAGCAATCTTTAATTTAGAACCCTGCTCCCCATGTCAAGTGGGCTAGTTTGACACATTCTTTCTCGGCTCTAGAATAAGTTTTTGTCTACAACCCAACCAGGAACTAGTCGTTCTTTTTTGCTTCCAAAAACCACGATTAAAACAGGTTAATTTTATTTTCTCTTAAAATTTTCTTTTTAACCCTTTCAGTCCCAACTTTTTATTTTTCATTCTAAAAATATAAAATTAAGGAAATACTCAATATGCACCCAGAATGAACTGGTAAAAAGCAGGTGGGAAAAATCTAAATTTAACTGAAATTTGAAGGAAAATTTTTTACCCAAATACGACAGATCGGACTATATTGGCGAACATAAAAAAGTAGATGCTATTAATTTACAAACACAAAAAAGAACACATATTAAATTGCAAGTAAAAATTCTATTATGCCAATTAGCCTATGTCTATTAGCCAATCAGTAAAATATTTAAAAATTTATAATTTTCAATGTTGATGCTCACATTGGACTTTAAAAAAAATTTAACAATTTTTTTTATATAATTCTTTTGAGGTATGTAACATTCCCCTTCCCAGGCAAGGATTCCATAATTAAACAAGGGGTGTACAAAAGCATTGTAAAGTTATAGCATAAAAGCATCATATTTTTTTTATTTTTCAAATAATAAAATTGTCCTAAAACTAATCTTAATTTGTTTGATATGTTATTGGCATGTGATTTCCATTTCAGGTTATTGTCTATAAAAACACTGAGATACTTAATGGTATTTACTTTATCGAGATTATTACAATTACAGGAAAGCAAATCTGAACAAACTCTTTCATGATATTTTAAATTGATAGAAGTAGTAACATTAATGTTTAAATTATTATTTAGGAACCAATTTCGAACATTAAATAAATAGATCTCAATTAATTCGACTGTTTAAGTCTTTATATTATGAGGAGGAGGATGAATGTAGTAAAACAGTATCATCTGCTTAGCTAATAATTTTCCCATTGTATCAAATTACAGAAATCGTTTATAAAATTAAGAAATAAGAGGGGGCTCAACTGAAAACTCTGAAAAACTCTTTTTTTTTTTAATAGGGAGCCTATTACCCAGAACACCAGTTACTCTTACTTATTGAAAACGATTTGCAAAAAAGGACTTGAATAAACCGCCGAAATTACCACAAAAACCAATTTAATATAATTTAAATAATAAAAGATCATGGTTCCCAACCGGTGGTACACGGTAAAATTTCAGGTGGTACGCGTGAGTCATGTAAGCAACATGATGCTATTAATAGCTTGTGTACGAATGAGCAGTGAGCACGCAAACATATTACTCATTATTTTAAACATTAACATTATTTTAAAGAGAAATCTTTAATTAACATCTGGATCGGAAGTAAAAGCTAACACCCTTTGATCTTCTGGCAAGCTCTGCTCTTTTTGATGCCATTTTTACGAGTTGCTTGTGTGAGAATTGATTTTCTGAATTCTTGTCCATAAAAATTAACATAGAAGCAGAATAAGTGTTGAAGAGGACTTAAGAGTGAAAATAAGTCCTATTACTCCTCATGTTGATATTTTAATCACAGGCAAACAACAAGTTTCGAACTAAAGACTATTAAAGTATATTTTGTATGTTGATTAATTTTTGGTGAGTTTGTACTATATTTTTATTTGTATGTTTTTAGAAATATGGGTAATAAATAAAACTGTAAATTAATACCATTTTAATCTTTTTATTTCTGCTTTATTAACCACATGTTATAAATAAATATTTAACCATTAAGTATGAGGTTTTCTCGGGAATTTAATTTAAAGATCCTTTGAAAACTTTTAGAACGGTAAATATTATACGTTTATTAACATATTTTGGTTTGGTGGTACGCCAAAATTTCTCAAAAAGTCAAGTGATACGCAGGTGCAAAAAGGTTGGGAACCCCTGGTCTACAGTATCAATGACTAAAAAATTCCAATCGTAATCTTGTTATTATTAATACTATTGTATACAAAATAGTTAAAATTAAGCAAGGCTGATTCAGTGCTTGAACCAGGGAGTAAACCAAACATGTTTTTTTGAAAATAAGTTTATACTGTTTAAGAAGGATAACATTATTTTTTTTTTCCATAGATTGCTTTCTCAAAAACTGTAGATAAAATTGGTAAAATCAAAATGGGTTGGTTATTGGTAAAATTGTTTGGGTCTCCCTGCTTAAACATAGGAATAATAATTGAAAATTTTAAATGTTAGGATAGATACCAGTGTTAGTTAAGTTATTGAAGATGTCATTATAAATTTGCAAGTAACCAATATTTAATAAAATTTTGAGTAGAGTAGCAATCACGCTGTCAATGCCACAACTTTTATTAGGGTTTAATTTTATAATGACATCTACAATACCCTGAGGTTCAATATGGGACCAGAAAAATAATCAAAAATTAGTCTTAAAACTGTCGGTATTGCTCATTATCAGACACAAGACTTTGAATAGATGCAAAATGCGAATTAAAAGAGTTGACTAACAGGCCATCACTTGGATAATTAGGAAGAACAACTTTTGGAATCATAACTTTTTAATAAATTATAAAAAATTTTTTCGAAACTTTATTTGTTAAGAATAGTTAAGGTTCAATTTTTAAGCATTTAAAATTGCAAGCTTGAAGAATTTAGGGCCAATTTATTTAATAAAATTGTTTCAAAATGAATTTTATTTTACCATGTTTTTCATATTTTCATTTAACAAAAACAAAAATTATGTAATTCTTTAAAAGACATGATTCTTCCTTTTTAAGATACAAAACGAAAATATAACTTTATTGAAAATTTTATGGAGAATTTAATAAAATATTATTTGAAATAAGTGCGAATTAGTGAGAGAAAAAAAATTTTAAGCTGATGATTCCAAATGAAATCATTGGGGGTGAAAGGGTTAAATAAAGAAATAGCTTTCCAATGTGTCACTGATATCACAACCATTATTTATTTGATTATAAATTAAATTCTAATGGTTATCAAATCTTTTTAATTTTAAAAGTATTTTTAATTTGAATTTTTGAATGAAAATTGGAATATTTGTTATTCTGATTCCTTACTGTTGTCAATGAAGCCTTGGTAATGTAAAGAAATTTCGGTGTAATACAAGAGAATTGTGTATAGAGATTTAGGTTTTTTTAAGTGTAGTTTGAGGAATAATTTAATTTTCTAAACAGTTAAATTTTTTAATCAAAGAAAGTTATGTTTTAATTTGTTCTAGTGTTAATTATTTATTCTTTTTCGACTTCAAATTTTACTGTGAAAGTGTTTTTCTCTTACTAAAATGAATGTCTTCTCTTTCAGGAGCCTTTGTTTTACAAAATATGAGTAGGAACATTGAAGATGAAAATATACATCCTTTATTTTCCTTGTCTCTAAAGAAACTTTCCTTTTTAACAGTAGTGTTACCCTTGGTATCCATGGTTTTCTGCTTCATTACTTCAATGATCTTCAGCTTCGAATTTGTCAACACAACTATTTGCCCGGTAATTTTTTCTTAAAATAAATTTAGCTAAATTTATCATTTTTACAAATTAAAATTAGAGGGTAAAACTGATCCGTGTATTTAGGGAATAAGAGCTAAAACCAACTTCCTATCTTTTGCATGTCAAATTTTACTTTGTTAAGGGGGCTTAGTACCCAAACACCATAAAAATTAATGAATTTATTTCGTTTTTTTAGTGAAGTTAAGTAACTACTTGTGAACATTAATTCAAAGTTGCATATTGTATCTTAACCCTCTGAGATATACATAATTTTTAAAAAGTGTAAACTTCTTTTCACTTTGTACATTTAAAAATTGAGTTTTTAGACTTATTAATTAAGAAAAATTACTTTTACAATTTTATTAAAATTATGAAATTTAAAATTTTTTAAAAATTATGTTTGTTTTTTGCTGGAAAGAGAGACAGTTAGTTGATGGGTTTATATGTCTGTATCCTTCAAGTGGTTAGTCTGAAAAAAAAGCATTTATGAAGCCTTTTTTTAGGTTATCTTATAGTCTTTGCAAGGGAAGAATGAAATTTTATCAGTAATTTTTTCAGTTTCTATTTTTTTGAACCAATAATTGGTGACCAATAATTTTATATAGCATAACAAGTATTTAATTTATATTAAAAATAAATGGTGTAATATTATCCCTATAGGTGAATGAATAATATAGAGTGTTTTCTTTAGCTATTTTCAATATTTTTCAGTTGTTACAGACAAAAGTTCGAAGATATATTTTTTTGTCATTAAATACTTGTAAAAATATAAACGTTTTTTATGGTTTGGCCAAATTTAGAATGCAAAATTTTTACATGAAATGAGAGCCAATGTCGCCACTTTTCCAAATATGTAAAACAAGTTACGAGATCATTTTATGAAGCAAAATTATAGAACAAATGTTTTTGCGAAGTTAGCACCCCACTTGACCGTATGTAAGAGATTCATAATCTGCACTCTTGAATCTATAAAAATCATCAATAAAAAAACAACCTATAGTGCAGGGTCCCCCCCCCCCCACACACACACTTGGCGACTTGATATGAATGCACATTGACAGGAATTAGGTCAGCTTTCAATTTTTTGTCATCATCTCCCCACTATTGGCACGCTGCCAATTAGACTACCTTGTTTGCTTTCAGTTTGGACTTCAAATACAAATACAAAAAATTTCTACCAACAACAGGCCGGAGGCCCAGCAAGGTTGGTCAAAAAAATTTCTAATTCTTTACCAGTCTCCAATAACTATAGAGATTCTTCTTGAATTCTTTTACTCTCTTTGAATAAATGATAGAATCAGGTTAAGCATTTCACTCATTGACAACTTTATTGTAAAAATGTTTTCTTACCTCTTTTTTAAAGCAGAATTTTTTAAATTTCTGATTTTGTCCTCTAGTTTTTCTATTTAAATTATACCTAAGCCCCTGCTTGATGAGGCTTAGGTATAATTTAAATAGAAAAACTAGAGGACTTAATTATACCTGACCCTGCTTGATGAATTTGAATAACTGAATTCGATCACCTCTTGCTCTCCTATTTTCCTGGAAATACATATTTTAAGATCTTAATCTGTTATCATAATTGATACCGGAGATAAACCCTTAACAATTTTTGTAGCCCTATGCTGAACTTTTTCGAGCAAATTGATATCTTTTTTGAGGATGAGGGAACAAAACTGATCAGCATATTCTAGATATGGCCTTACCAACCCTTATACAAAAGAAAATAATCTCCTTAGATTTAGAAGTGATACTTTTTCTGATGTATCCCATCATTCTATTGGCTTTCCTACTCACTTCAACACATTGCTTACTCATTTTAAAATCATTGCTCACCAAAACCCCTAAATCTCTATCTAACTCACTATCTTGGATATTTTCTCCCTGTAAAACATAAGAATGTTTAACATTGTTCTTACCCAAATGCAAGGTCTGACCCTTGTTAACATTGGATGACATGCCCCATGGTGTAGCCCATTCAGTAATTTTCGTAAGATCATTTTGTAATTGCTCAATTTGCTTGGCAGAGTTTACTGTACTCATCATTTTTAAGTCATCTGCAAAAATACCGAACTTGCTATTTAACTCCCAGCTGATATCATCAATTAATATAATAAATAAAATTGGCCCTAGCACAGAGCCCTGAGGAACACCACTTTCTACTTAAAAAGTAGTTTTCCCACAGGTGATTAGTTTTTCACAGGTGAGGCTCAAACTCACAACCCCTACATTACTCATGAGTTCTGTCATATAAGCACCGTGCGCTAACCAATTGCGCCACTGGGGACTTGTATATATTTTTTTTACTTATGAAACAGCGAGGACTTGAACTAACAAAGGCTGCACAGGAGCTACGCACTTTTACCACTAGGCTATCCAATCTTGTTGTCTCTGTTGTAACTCAATCAGTTAGATTTTATCAATAAGGCCCTTGCTTGGATGTGACAGGTCTTTGAATTAAACAAGTCTCTGGAAGTTTTATAGAAACAAGTTATGAGGACGATGTATTTTCAGCTCTTAGTCCAACAGTTATCAGTGCAACCATGGAAGAGGCAGTAAACAAAAGTTCATTCTATGACCTGTTTCAAAAGTTCAATATATTTCCAATATTTTATCATTCCCACTACTAGTCCCCATAACCTGTCAGGTGCTGCAGTTCTCGTGGCATGATGAATGACTACAAATTTACTAGCACACTCAAGGAATATTTATTAGTTCATTAATTAAATGGGGACAACACAGATATATTTTGAAACTGAACGGATTAACAGAGGTACTTGGGAGGTGAGCCTTCAATGTGCACAAGGTACTTATTGCGTTTTTGAACTTTCTAGATTCCTTACATAAAGAACATAATGAAATACTGTTTACAATAATACATAGTCCAAATGGAAAGTGATCCTTAACACGCAACTAGTTTAAATATATTTCAGCATCAATGTTTTTGTGATGAACTATACCTAAAAATACTATATTTAAATTTTATAGTTGAAAATTTAAAAAATAATTGTGTGAGTACTGCGACTCTCTTTAATATATTATAAAGCATTCAGTGAAATTACTATGAGACATAATTGCATCACAATGCAGACTCTAAACGACTCTAAACCAAGCATTTACTTAGTATACAAATTTAATGGATTAAACTTCTAAATGTTTTTATTTGGTTTACATTGCTATGGGACCCTATGGTTGTTCACAACATGAAGGTTCATGACAACAATGCCCATGTATTAAACACTGTGTACTCTTTTACAGAAATTTGCTCTTTTTAAAATCTCAGAATTTAATGAACTTTTTTTTTGTATCCAGGTTTTCAATTTTTGTCCATCTGTAAGTGCGATAACTGGAATATCTCCTCAGAGGTATGTGTGGCGAATAAGCGTTGCTCTTCACTCTACACCTCGTCTTCTACTGGCATCAGTGTACTACAGTCACTATCTCAGAAAATCTAAAAATGTTGAAGATGAATCAAAGTCATTTTATAAAAATATTGTTAAGATGAATTATTGGTTTCATGTTACTGAAATAATGGCTTTAATAGGCGTAACTTACATCTCTAATAAAGAAAATTATCGTAAGTATAAATTTTCTAATTTTAGGAAATGGGGCAATTCACAGTAGGTTTTTCAAATAACAGGAATGTTCTAAGAATTAATGAAGTTTCGGTTTTGAATAGTTTTTCAAGTTTTAAAATGATTTTTACAGCAAAGCAATAGTTCTGACTTTTCTATTCACATTGCATATAATTATAAAATTTACTGTGCAATATTTTTTCTTGGTGATATTTTATAAATGTTGAATCAAAGATCATTAAGGTAAATGCATTTGTGGGATGTCCACAGAAAGACTTCCAGTAGAGGATGATTCTCATTATTACCAGTACTCTAGTTAACAACAAATATAGACTTAGTATAAAAACCAAATTAATCACTGTGTAAGCCATCGTCTCGAACATAGGGATCGTTTTGGTAGACTTAGGGTTGCAGAGGCAACTACATATTCTTGTTTTAAAATATCAAAATAATAAACTATGCTAATACTATTTAAAAGTTTGGGAACAAAAAATTTTGTGTAGTTACATATTTTGAAGCTTAAAAAGTATATAACCTTTAGAAACTATCCTTTCCTATAAAATTTATTATTTAAAAATTTTCTGACCTGAATATTTTTTTAACTGAACAGTTTTTAGATTTTAACTACCTTTTATCCTATTTATTGTTAAAAAGATCGGTATTGCATCAAAACAATAATTTCTTATAAAATATAATTTTAAAGTGTACTATACATTTTTAGCACAGTTGCCTCAAAAGATAGTAAAGTTTAGAAAACAAATTCACAAAACTCTGGATACTGATTTCAAATTGTCACACTCCATTAAATAAGCAATTCACAGTAATACACAGTGTAGTTCTCGAAATCAGAATATTTAACTCAAACTATTCAAGTTATTCTCAAAGAGCTCAAAACTCAACTAAAAAAAAGAGGCAGTTCCACACTTAGAATATGCAAACCAACGTTTATTTTGTTCTTGTTCTAAAAGTTATGATATACATTGCCATATTTGTAAAACTTAATAACAAATATTTCTATTGCCAGGTGCTATTTACAGAATTGATTTGGTTTGTTTTGGGTTTGGTTTAGTTAGGTGGGTTAGGGTTACATATTTTAGACAAAACAAATAGTTGGTGATTTCTTAAAGCATTTTTTACGGCAAAAAAATTGCATTTTTTTTTAAAAATTGCATTTTTTTTTAAAAAATCCTCGCTCTTATAACTAAAGGGATGAGCAAGCATTATTTCTTTAGTTTAAGCAAAGTTGTGCCCATAAAGCAAATCTTGTAGGTTTAGACAAATTGGTAACTGTGTTCCTGAATGACACAAAATAAATTTTTGCATAAAAATGTACAGAATCTTCATTGTAAATTGTTGTAAATTTTTTTATGAACTTAGTTTTCATTGTGTTTTTCTGGGGTCTATATTTCTGAGGTTCTTCTTTCATTATAAAAATTGTTTGAGAAATATTTGTTCATGATTTTTTTTTCCTTAAATAAAAAAAAACCCACTTTCACAATTCCCTTGAAAATAACAGATAATTTTTCAAATGTAGCTTTACAATGTTAAGAAATGAAATCTAAATATCTAAGAATGGCACAATAATATGGTGTTAAAATTTTTTACCTGCACTTTAATATAATGCTAATCAGTATAAAAATAAAACATCAAAATCTGTATATAATCACCCTGCTCAAGCTTGACTATTCTAGTGGTCCTCATACACATTTTCTGTAGCATGGCAAAATTGAACCTTTTAAAAAATAATATGAAGATATTTACAAAAGACATTGTTTTGTGAGAAAATAAATTTTTCTATTTTAGCTGTCCATGAGAAAATATTCATCATATTTATGGCTGCTTCCATTTCTTACATGTTAAGTACCTGTATTCTAAGTGGTTTGAATAAGTCTCCAACTCCAACAAATTTGGCAAGTTTTTTATTTTAAACAAACCATTAATATCTTTCTTTGTAAACATATTATAAAAAATTGTTTTTAATCACTATTTTTTTTAATTGTGTTAAATATTTATATTTTTGATTTTAACCATTTAACACTATTTTTGTTCATCTGAAACCGTTAAACAGCATTATAAATGTCTCAATTGTATTGGTTTGAATATTTTTTTGTGTGTGTGTGATTTTTGAAACACATAGTTATGAGAAATTTGAGATTTTACAGTTTACAAAATTAGTTTTGTATATATTTTTTATTGCTACTCGCATGTAAAGCATAATGTAATTTCAAGGATTTTTTTGTGCTATAAGTCCAATGATTAGATTGGCTTTAATTTGCTCAGTAATTTTTTTTTAATTGAACTGATTAATTTTAGCACATAATATTCATATAATTTTCTCCCTTGTTGTTTTAGGAAAATCTGTCCTACAGAACAAAACTTTTTCTTTGTGTAATCATTGCTCTTACTTCATTGGGCATGATGTATTTCTTTTATAAACATAGAGTGTATTGTGAAGAACTTGGTAAGTTTTTATATTCTTGAAAATATAAAAGGAATATATATATATATATATATATATATATATATATATATAATATATATATATATATATATATATATATATATATATATATATATATATATATATGTATATATGTATATATGTATATATGTATATATGTATATGTATATATGTATATATGTATATGCATGTATATTAGTGTTAGACCAATGTATTGGCTCTAGTTGTGTAAAATATTAGCCATCGGCCTTGAAAAACATCTAAATGCAGATGGAAGCCAATGTTTTTGATAGGAAAAGAAACCGAACGTTTTAAACCCAAATACTTTCTATTTGTGCTCTAATGAGATCCAAACAAGAGTTTTTGTCAAGTCCTGTTAAGATAATGACTCAAAATATTTGCCAGCTCTCAGCATAACCATAGTAATCTATTTATTATATAGTTTTAGTTCAAAACAGGTCGTTCAACCAAACTTCCATGCCTCATAATATTTGCTTGTTTAAGGCGAAATCCTGGAATGGTCTCGTTATTTTTATAATTTTAGTTTAGGATAGATCTGCCAAACAAACTTTCATGCCTCACAATTTTTGCTTATTTTTTTTGCTGTAAAATCTACAATGTCCATTATTTGTATTGTGTAAGTTTAAGACAAATTGGTCAACCAAACTTTAACGCATCGTATAATAGTCTGCAGCGTAATAGTTAGGATGCATGTTTTTTCTTGTTCAGGACAGATATCGGTTAATCAAATCTGTTTAGGTATTTTTTTACTTTGCAATTTTAAAGATGATAATAGCCATTTGGCTGGGTTATGACTTCATAGCCCACTATTAACGTTGCCGGAACTCTCAAATTACTTAATGAACTAACTTACAAATTCTCAATTTAAAAAAAATAGTAGGTCACAGTTAAATCGATTTTTTTTTCACATGCGAAAACCGAATTTTGTATTTAATTTTTTCCATGGGCCAATTGTGGGTGCTGATGGTCAAACTAAAAAAATTATAAGTATAATATAATATATGTATGTATGTGTGTATATATGATGCTTTACATAAGTTTTCTTAATACTCGCTCTTAAAACCAAAAGTACTGTTATTAAGCACTAATGACTTGCTTAACTGTGCCCTGATGGGTTTCTCAGTAATTTGTCTTGAACAATATTCTTATCCTATTTTCTATAATAAGTCTCCTTTAAATTCTTCATTTTAATCCCTATATACATTATATATATATATATATATATATATATATATATATATATATATATATATATATATATATATATATATATATACACATACATATACACATACACACAAAATGTGTATATAATTTACTTGAAATCTTTTAATATATCTCAATCTAAAATATTTATGGCTATCGGATTATTTTCAGTCTTTTGAACTTCAGTAAAACTATAATTATCTTACCCGAGATGCAATGTTATATTGATAATTTGGATATATATCGCACATAATGTCATGTCTCCCAATTTGTTTGTTTTTCTTTTTAAAAAAATTACTTCCCCAAAAGTCATGTTAATTATCAAAATATTTTCTTCAAGGTAAAAATTTTTTAAAAAATGTAGACCTCTGGAAAGCATAAAAAAAATTGCAGTTAACCTGAAACTTAAGGCTGTAAAAATAATGTTAAAAAAGAAATTCAACTGGGAAATAGAACATCCTATCAGATTCGGATTAAAATGAAGAATTTAAAGGAGACTTATTATAGAAAATAGGATAAGAATATTGTTCAAGACAACAAATTACTGAGAAACCTATCAGGGCACAGTTAAGCAAGTCATTAGTGCTTAATAACAGTACTTTTGGTTTTAAGAGCGAGTATTAAGAAAACTTATGTAAAGTGTCATTGTAAAATATTTGCCCCCATAGTGTAACGGTTATAGCTTTGGACTGCAGACCTGGGGGTCTAGGTTCGATCCCTGGGTAACACTTGGTTGTAAATTGTACTTATCTCTAGTCTTGTGATTGGGTGAAAACCTGTTAGACTATGTGTCATAAAAATTATATTATACTAATATATATTACATATATATAATATATATATTATAACAAACAAAGGTCAAATCTTGGTGAAAAAGCTAAGATATTCTCAACTTACAATGAAGCTTCTTCAAAATTTCCTGCTAAATTAAAGAAATTGGAGGATTCAATTGTTAAGAGGAGAAAACATGCTGGTGAAAATGCAAAATATCAGAAATTTTTATCAAAAACGAGCATAAGATTTTGAAAAACAAAAATGATTCTGCATATGGAAAAAAAGATAACTCTTCTTTCCGCTTCAAGGAAAACTCTATAAATTACGGATAATCCTAAATAAAAAAAAGTGCTAAAAGTTTTGAAAAGAATATTAAAGTAATTTACAATTCTCCAATGTAATTTTTTTCCCCTGTGATGTGATAATTTTATTTCAACCTTCTCTCATATATTCTACATAAGCTTGAATAGTTTAGAGGGCAAAGACACATCAAATGTATAATATTTGTCATGTTCATTATATTGCATATTAAGTCAGTAAAATTTTGTTGTTTGTTAAAAAATTTTACTGGTCGACACTGCTTATAAAAAAATTTGTATAATAGGATGATTATATCTTAGGGTCGGTTATCAGAGTATTCCTTTTAAGTTATTTTGACTTTAAAAAATTAAAAATTATTTAAAATTTGAAGGATATTATTGTAGGATATTATCATTAGCAGTTTTTTCCTTGCGTTCCTCAACAAATGGGGCAATGATGTCAGCAACAAAACCAGGATCTTTCTTGTATATCCCTGTGGCTGCAATAAGATATTTCAAATTTAAAATTATCAGGCTTTCTAGAATTTCTATTTCTAACTCATCTGCACATTGTAAAATGTCTTCTTTTTTCCTGTTTTTATACATTTAAAAAATATTCTCACCCAACTGCTGCTGTAATTTCTTCGGCCTATCCCGGCCAGAGCTCCCACGTTGTCGATGTGACTCAGTATAAACTGCCCTGATGAATAAAAAAGCTTTATTAACGACTCTCTAGCCGGCAGGTTGCAAACACAGGTCTTTCTCTGTCTACGTCCGGTCTCAAAGTGTAGGTCTATTAGAAGGGGGGGGGGGTTACAAGATCAGGGTTATGTTGGGGTTGTTTACATCAATACCCTTTGTTGGTGTCTAGGAGGTTTAAAGTTAAACCTACATTAATAACCCGAGTTAACTTGGGCACATGTATGGCTTCATTTACACCACTTTGTACTCTGCTGCTATGAGCAATATAGCGTAAAATAAGCTATTTATCTAAAATAGATCTTTGTACCTGTTATACCTATTCCTTTCAACAGACAGTTTAGTCTTGGTCTTGCAAAACTTTTGCAATTAACCAATATTCTCTTAATTCTCAAGGGTTTGGTTTGAACATATAACTATACTAGTGTAAAACTAGTACAACTAGTACTACAGTACTAGTTCTACACAAGACTATGTTACAAGGAATCAGTGATGTCAGAGATGCAGTTTTTACAGGTTTATTTTCAGAATCTGATGGGTGGCATTCAGTAACGTGATCCTTGATAGAAATGTTCAATAATTTATAAATAAAATTTATGAATTTTCTCAGCCGTTGGCACCAGTTTAGTTGTTAATTAACTTTTAAGGTAAAATTGATACAGTATTTTCTGGTAGACATTGAAAATAGTGGAAGTAAGGGGCTGGAGAGCCTGATCAGTTAAGACATACGCCTTGCATCCAAAATGTTCTAAGTTAGAATACGGACAATACCAAAATAACTGCTGATCTATAAATGATCTGTGCAGCCAAAAAAGTTCACCGAATAATAATATTCCGTGGAGAGGGAGTGCACCATGTGCCCTTAAAAGTTAATTAGGTGCCCACTCGGGTGTCGTTCTTGTCACTTGACCAGGGCTCTAAAAATTGCAAAGCATTTCAACTAAATCATAAACAAATGAAGAAAAACCTTAAAAATCTTATTCCCATATGATATCCCCCCGCGCTGAAGCCTTGGGTTCAAGATGGCCTTGGTCTCAGGAGAGCCAGGTTGGTGCTGTTTATAACTTAATTTTTCAATTTAAGTTGCAAAGCGCTAGTATTGTATTCTTCTTAGGATTTAGAACTTATTTAGGATGTGTACAACTGCAAGTACCACTTGCCATTGTACTTTAAATGTAATAAATTTTGTTGTGATGAACTTTTGATACATAAAAAAATTAGAGATTGGGAGCTAAACTAAGCCCTTGGCATATTTTTATCAAGCTCTAACGCAAGTTTTTGTGAACAACCAAATCAAAAACTTCTTGTTCCATTTTATTTCCAATAGGCAGGGGGAATATACGATTGTCCCAATTTTGCTGTGGTGTCGATACGAGGCATTCTGAGTTGTAAGTGTAAGACTAACATTTTTAAAAACAAGTAAGTTAAAGGGTTAAAAGTGTTAGGAAAAGGATCAGTCCGTTTTTTTTATATACATTCGATTACTATTAGTTTCTTTCTATTCTCTTTATTAGTTTCAATTCACACCAAAGGACAATTGTTTAAAGTATTTTCTATTTTCACAGTTCACAAAGAAAAAGTAGACAAAATGTGCATCATATGTGATTTTTAAGTACCTTCCCACCAACACCCGATAATGCAGCTGTTGTTTGGACTTTTCGAGTTTAGGGTTGGACATTGATTAGCATGTGTTTAGGAGTTTTCCTGGTAACAAATGTCCAAACAAAAGTTTTGACATAAAAAAAATGCGAATTTTAAAAAATCTCACTTGAAATCTCACTCAATTTTAAACATGAACTTGGTGGTATTAAGAACATATGCATAGACATCAAACATGCCTACATTCGATGTTTTGTTAGAAAATTACAGAAAATCTGATTGTATGCCGCTATCTTGAATCACGCCCACTTCTTGAGATGCCTCTCCTTCGTAAATCTTATGTAAGGTCATAAGATACATTTGTGCTAAAGAAAACTTTATCACGATTTGCAGTTTTCTGGTACTTAGCATCTTTATTATAAATTCTGTCGTTGAATTTAGTTTGGCTCTTTTTTTTTACGCGTTGTGCCATTCTCCCCCACTCTTTTAGATAGGTTTAAAAGAGTTAACAATATGTAATTATGACACTCTATTGATAGGGCTTTGGAATTTTCGATAAAAGTTCCAGAGCATTGATTTATGATATTTTAGGAATCAAAAGATGGCTAAAAATCCTAATTGACACTGAGGTTTTACTTCTTATGTAATTTTAAGCTTCAAACATTGAACATTTTTGGGTATAAAGGAATATATGCCACCAAAAGTAGTTTCTAAGTTTAAATGTTCCGATTCTAATGTTTATAAATTATTAATTTTCTGCGGTCTGGAATAATTTGCAGTTTGCTGTATCAAAATAGTTTCTTTTTTGTGTGTGTGTGTCTGCAAAACTATTGATCAGCAGATTTCTGGCTTGCCTCTGTATACGCATTTAATTTATTGATGTTATATTTAGGGTTCTGAATTAAGTTTAATTTTAAAATTATTTTTATTAAATTATTTTTATTAATTTTTAAAAATTTAAAAATATTTATTTGTTGAAATTTAATTATATAGTGAAATATGAAAATAATTTTGCATTTTAATAATTGCACTGTTGAATTATTTTGTTGTGTAGTTATTTGGGAATTATTTCGTTAATTTTCTTTTCCAATTTTAGCATTCAGCTGGTTTGCCTTATGTGAATACGTCATATGTTTTGCCAACATGGCCTTTCATGCTACGATAATATGGGATATGCCTGCTGAAGAAATAGTGATTTGCCTTCCACTGTCGCACAGTTCACCAAATTGTCAAGGCATGATTAAAAAGAATGAATGAGAATATATTCTAGTTTATCCTGTACTTAAAATTGTAAAATTGTATATAGGATTTTTCACCTGAACACTTATTTGATTTAAAATGATAGACATTGTAACAACATATATTTAGAAACATATTTTTAAGAGCTAGAAATCGGGCATTGTGTGATAGAATTTATTTCTTTTTTAAATCTCATTTTGTGAACATAATCTGGTGCTTGTTTTATTTTAATGCAATTAGTTTTCAAAATTAATCTTCATAAGTTTAAGGTTGATATTTAAAATAAATTAATTTTATGAATTATATTTAAAAGGTTGTTTACTCTAAAGATAATGTGCAAGATTAGAATTTTGAGATATTGTAAGTTTTCAATTATTATACAGTAGAATACTCAAGCTGTGATTTTCTGATTCAGAGAAGTTTTTAAGTATCTACTAAGAAAGTGGTACTACATTACATTTATTTTACTTCTAATCCGTCCAACAAAATAATTCCCAACTTTTTGTTGTCTAATAACACTAGTATCTTATAGTGTTGCTGTTTCATTATTTTAGTTTGCACCAAGCAGGTCATCTTATAAAGCATAATCATAAAGTTATTGCCTTAGGTAGAAAAGTATTAATCAAATTTAAATTAAAATAATCCCTAAACTCTGCAAAATGCTTGTAACTTGTGTTTAAAGGATTATTAACCTTTCCCTATTTTAATTTTTTTTAATAATTAAAGCATTCAAAAATTGTTCTCCAAAAGTTAAACATTTGCATGCCACTTATGAACTGTGAATCTAGAATGTAGAAATCTTAAAATTCTCACCGCTCATTTTCTATGCTAAATTAGTTTTATATTCTTGCCCATCATCTTTATTGTATACTTACAATTGTATCACATATAGTTACATTGTTTTTATATGCAGCTCAATCAATCCACTGTATATTCTTATACAAATTTATAAAATGAAAAACCTATGCAAACTTTGTAATTGTTCTGTTAGTTTCAGTGTTTTTTTTATAATCTTTGTTTCACATTGTCAGCGAGTTTATTTTTGACATCTCCTTGTTTTAAGAAACATAAGTCATAATCGATTTTGGTAATATTTTAACCTAATAAGATTGTTTTGTGAAAGTTCTAAATTGTTGCTAATAGTAATAAATATCAAAATGCAACCTTGTGGCCGCAAAAAAAAATATTTCATAGGTTTTGATTTAACATTGGTGTCATATTTTATTGGACTTCTTTAATTTTACATAATTTATAAATTCTGGATTTTATTAGTTTTTCCAACTTAGTCAAAAATATTTTTTAAAGAAATGGCGTTTTATATTTAAAAAAAGTTTGTGTAACTAATATTTTTTTTTAGTTAACAAAACTTGCTCAAAGTGGATTTTCTTGAAATGAATATTTTAGGAGGTTATAAATATCACAATAATCATATTCTACATTTATTTTTAAACTTTTTGTAACAACTCTTTTACAAAGATAATTAGTACTAAATGTAACACAATGTTTAATTTAATTCTCTAATAGATAAAATGTGCAATGAAAAGTTCTTAATGTAACTTGCACGATTTTTGTTCCAATTCGAAGTACGTTAAAGGTGTTTTAAAGCAATAAATGTTTTTTTCTATTTTTTCTATATTTCTGACTAGCAATAATAAATATGCAATTCTGTATTGATTAAAATCAATGCATTATAATGATTATTATGTTTAGAGAAATAAAAATGTCAAAACTATTTATATCTTACATTTCAGTAAAGTATCTATCTACAACCTATACGTGTTCAAACTACTCTGTACAAAATTTTGTGCCTTTAGGGGATAAACTGTTCATTTTATAGATAACAACCAATCATAGATATTTAATATTTAAATTCTAAACTGTATGCTTTATTTTTGTATAGCAATATTTGTATTTTTAGATTCTATATAATTCTTTGATACGTTGTTTAACTATAGAAATGCACTAATATAACTTACATTTATGAGCAGTTTATTATATTTGTTTAATTATATTCAGTTATTGTTATTCTAGAGCTATGGCTTAACTAATTTTTTTACATTAACTTTCAATTATAAAAGGATATGTATAAAAACACAATCAATTAAGGCTTTCTTTATTTAATAGCTTAAAAGAAACTATCTTTTACATTGGCAACATCTATTGCAATCAATTAATAACCTTTAACTTAAATATTTTTTTATATACATATTTTGTTTTTGTTTTACAAATCTATTGTCAGTGCCTTATCTTGTAATATTTTTTAAAGATAATCACTGAGTAATCTTCGTAGATCTGATGCATAGAACATAATTTCTTTATGTGTTGTTGAAAAGTTTTAATTTATTTGAGTTCATTAATATTTTGTGGAATTTAGAAAAACAATTGAAACAGCAAATGTCTTAAAAATATGCACAACCATTACATTAATAAGTGCAATCTTGGCAGATTATGATATGCAAGTTTCAGTATGGGGTTGCAATAAAAAAATAGCACACATTTAAAATAAATGTATTTACAACACTATTAGAGATTTTTGAAATATAATTACATTTTAAACATTTTCAAACTAAATTCAATATAATGTAATTAGATTTGAAACTTAAACCATTATTAGTTGATATTTTCTTACTGATCCTCAATAATATGGAGATCAAGCTTTTCACTAATTTTGCCTATTCTACTTATAAATTATTATAGCTTCTCACTCAGTGCCAAACTAATCTCTTCACATTAGTTTATGTTCAGTTTCATAGTTTATCTTAAGTTCTATTTCTAGTACAAAAGCTATTTCCAGTTTTTCCTCGTAGTACAACTTAGCATGCAGTTTAAATCTTTTAGCCAAGCTTAATGCTGAGTTTAGTAAATTAACAAATTTAATAATAAAAATAAGTTACATTATTAAAATTAGGTTGATGTTTCAGCTCTTTAAATAAGAAATTAGAAACATGCAATTGTTTGTTTAATAATATAAAATCTAGGAATATACCAATTATAATTTTTTAAATTATGATATAATGTAAATTATCTAAGAATGGCTTTATTATTCTGAAATATGCAATATTTCTTTATGCTTTTTAATATAATTATATATACATTTTCATAGCAAAAATAGGAAACTAATGTATTAAATTTCAATAAGTTTGTTAGGTTTTTTATTGATTGAATTTTATATTTTCTTGTATTTTACTACATATATTTTTATTATATTTATATGTATGTTTTATGAGCTTCATTTATGCATTGTCTATTGAAATTTTGTTAATTGTTTTGCCATTTGAGTGAGCTAATCAAGCTGTTCTAGTCATTTATTTTTTACCAAATGTTTCTATATAATATTATTTGGCATAATATCAATCAAGTAATTTGCAGATTGACAAAAAGAATTATTATATTATATTTTATTAATGCTTCTTTAGTGATTAATCTATTTCAAATTTAATAATGTTTTTTATTGTTGCATGTTTTTTTTTTAACTTTTTAAAATTTATTGGAATGATCTTTAAACAAATATTCATGTAAATATTTCATTAGCAACTTAGGTTTTTTAAAGTTAAGTTATTGTTCTTTTTAAGTCAATTTTATTTAACAAGAATAATAAGGATGTTTCTTAAATGTTATATAGTAATTATAATGCACTTTTTTCTTCTAAGAAATTTGTAATTATAAACACACTAATTTTTAATTTGAATTAAACACTACACATGTAAAAATTATTTTACTTTAACAATGCATTTTTTTGCATAAAAATTGTTATGGGTTTTTTTTTGTTGAAAAAATTAAAACTAATTTTATTAATTGATGTGTGTATAATCACTCTTACAATTCTAAAGATAATTCAACTGCTTCAATTAATCACATGCACAATCTTTAATGGCCTTTTATTTCTGTTATGTTTCTAATGTGTATTTATTTCTATTAATTGAAAGTTCATATAGTAGAAAAGCATAAAACTTTACTTAGTGTTCTGCTATTCTGCTTAATAAATTAATTTGCTTTTTTTATTGTAAGTCATCAAATTTGATATTGTTTTTGGATTTAGACTTCGTGTAAATTAATGTGACTATTTTTGTTTTACAAGTTTACATTACCTAATAATCAGAATAATTATTTGATAATTAAATTTTATCGAACAATATAATACTATTGCAGCAGTGAAATGATTTGAAATTTTATTAATTTACCCTTGCAAATTTGCAAAATTCATTAGGACATTTATTTTTGATGGTTAATTTTATTATAAATTTATTATAAATTAAAATATCTAATTAAAACTTTTGAATGTAACTTTAGAAATTTTGGCGTTCTAAAATATTTTTTAATATTGTATACCATAGTTGTTTTTCATCTATAACTGCAACAATTTTTCTTCTAAACGTTGCCATCTTGTTCATATGTTTAATCTAATACTAGTTTAGAACTATCAAGCCATTTGGATTAGAGTAAAAAATTGTTAATCTATAGGAATATTAATTAACATCTTATAGAACTCTCATGCTTTTTCGTAAGTTAATTAAAAAAAAAGTTATGAGAAATGTAAATAATAAAAATCTTTCTCCTTCAGTTTAGTGTTAAACTATTAGAAATTGCTCTTGAATTTTAATCCATACACCTTTTACCACCCTCTTTCATCAAAATATAATAATTGTTTGATTGTTAATAAAAAATTCAAACCAAAAAAATCAATAAACCTAAACTTTTTGTTAAAATGTGTTATTAGGTTGAAAGTTTATATAAAGTTAAAAATATTGGTAATTAATGTATCTGTACCTTACTAGAAAAAAAGGAAAATTTTATGGCATGAGACATTTACCCTTTTTTGCCATTGTAAAAATAACACTTTAGATTTCAAGTTATTTGTGGGAAAGTGGCAGTTATCCTTCTTTTTTGAATTATTCATCAAGTATTTCTATAAACCAATGGAATATGATTTGAAAAAAATATATGCAAAGCTTACCATTCTTATTCTTTTTAAGATTAAAAAAATTATTATTTGTTCAAGATATTTATTTTGCATTAACACACATAACTTGTTTTCTTTTTAAAGGGACAATCTCACAGAAACTGAAATGACAGCGTTCGATGCTTCGTGCCTATTGCTGTTAATGTAATTGAACAGGCTTGAGTCAGTAAATTTTTCTTTTTAATTATAATGCAGCTGAATTTAATTATCTGTCACACAGATTATTGTTTCAACTTTAGATGTTTTTAAAAAATTGTTTTACCCGAAGTAATTGTAAAATTCTTTGCATTGCATTCTTTGTAGGTATTAAGTAGGATGATCAAATAATAATTTTTAAGTAAGTATAAGTAAGACAATAAAAATTTTAATATTTCTAAAAAATTTATTATAAATCTAGTTGCGTTTTATTGTAGTAATATCCTTTACATTATAATTTAATAGAAAAATATTTAAAAGTTATATTTTATAAGATATAAGTTTTTCAGAAGCTTTAAATATTTGTGATAAGTAGCTTCTTATGTAATAAAATTAGCTGCTATTTATGAATAGGTAGTTATATTATAATTTACAATCTTTATATTTTAGTCATTTTATTGTGTGATAATGTACTGTTAGTTTTATTATATTTTTATTTAGTAAGAAAGTTATAGAAGTTGGAGTTTAATATTAATTTAAATGCCTTAGAAATGTAAATAACGTGCTGAAAAAAACAGTTGTTATTGGGCTATAAAACAGTTCTTAAGGTAATAAAATATATATTAGATAATGTGTGTTAATTAGATTTGATAACAACTTCCATCTATTGCCTTCCACTTTTTGGCTTCCATAATTACTTATCCAAATTTATCCTACGGATCAATAAAAAAAAATTGCTCAATTTTTTTTATTTAAAAGCTGAATGTTTACACTTTTTGAAATTAACAAAATAAGTGTTCTATTAATATCTTTATTTTGTAATTAACCCAAAATAATAATTAAAATTGTCCTATTGGAATTAATCATTTGTTAAAACCTCATATCCACCCATGAGCATATCTTTACTGTGTCCAATAGTCCCCCCCCCCCCCCCCCGCAAGTATAATTATAGCTATATTTATGAGCGCACTGAATAGATAAAGTATTTTAGACAAATTATATAAAACTTTTATAGCTACCCTGATCTGGTGTTAGGAATATTAAATGTACCTATTTGCATATGGACACAATATAAAAAAATATTGATATAAATTTCAAGATTTCGCTAATTTTTCCAAATTTTTGGGATAAAACATTCTAAATCAAGCTGTATGTATTCAAAATTTGTAATGGCATTTGAAAATATATAACATTACTAATAATATTTGTATCATAATCATGTTTAATACATATAGTTTAATGCATGGAATATAATAAAAATTTAAGGGGAGTCGGTTGGTTCTGTCTCGCCCATGTTTAATTTACCTAACTTTAGGAGCATTTTTCTCAGGAACTAAATGAGATATCATTATAAACTTTTTTATATTTTGTTCCTTACATCAAGCTCTTTGATTTAAACTGGGGATATTTCAAAATATTTAAAAATACTTTTACAGTGTTTTTTTTTTAAAATATGTATTGAAAAACACAAAATAATCAGATTTAACCCTTTCAGTCCCAATGACAATTTGGCATCATCATTTTAGAATTTTTTTTCTTATCGTCTATAGCCATTTATGATATCAAAAAATTATGATCAGAAACATGGTGATGCCAAACGGCATCACTGGGACTGAAAAGGTTAAAGTTATAATTTTTTTAGCAGATATATTTATAATTCCTCGGTTTAAATCAAAGAGCTATTAATGGGGAAGAAATAACAAACAAAATACGTTGATATCTTTTATAGTTTCTGAGAAAAAAATTTCTTACTGTTGACCTTGAAAAACCTTATATTTCAGCAAACGCAAAAGAAAAGTAAGGTTTAAGTAAGAACTAATATTAAGCGTTTCTCTCAAAAATACTTATAAAAAGAAAACCACTAAACAGAAATCGTTAATCTTGGTCTTAAATTAAAGCCAGAAATAAGCAGAATAAAAATAAGGAAAAACAGAAAATCAACATTTTTAATCCAAACACCCATCTAACCCCCGTTAATGACTTGGATTTTACTGCTACAATATGTTGTATGTTTTAGTTTATTTGCATGTAGTTAAAATTGTACTTTACTTTTCATGAGTAAAGTAATGTAATAAAATCTAATTTTGTAAAAATATTTTTATTCTACGTAAACTGTAAGTCAGTATATATATATATTTATTTAAAAA
Organism: Oedothorax gibbosus; assembly: GCA_019343175.1. Taxonomy (NCBI): domain Eukaryota; kingdom Metazoa; phylum Arthropoda; class Arachnida; order Araneae; family Linyphiidae; genus Oedothorax; species Oedothorax gibbosus. The sequence continues at coordinate 503,817 of JAFNEN010000223.1, forward strand.
AATCTGGACATAATCCCAACAGCCAAATTCCCGACAAGACAGCAACCGATAGCTGAAGCCTGACAGGGCCAAAATCCCTACAGAGTCAAAACCTGACACTAGAAATACATATTCTTTGATTATTTCTTGATTTTTTTCAAATTTAGAATGTTTATTTTAATTAATATATAAACCGTTAGTTGTTAAAAATTGTTGTGTACCAATAAATATTTGAACTCGGAGCAAAAAACACCATAAATTTACTTCATTACCTACAGTCCCTGGACAAATTATTAGACACACTGCAAGATTTCATGTATCAATCAATGATGAACAAAATACCTTTAGAAGGACATTTGTGTTCCTAAACTGAAGCTATTGAATAAAAAATACTATCTGCTATACTTAATACGTATATCGACATCTTTTTTTAATGATATGGCATTCTTTGGTATGTTTTTATCATTACTAAAAAAATACAGTACGTCTAATAATTTGTCCAGGGACTGTAAGAAAAAATTATGTCCATCTTGACCAAATCTCATAATAAGTCCAAATTATGAAACGGGGGCTGGGGAGCCCAGTCGGTTAAGGAGTTCGCTTTGTATGCGAAAGAGGTTCGGGTCCTGGCATCGCCAAAATAACTGCTGACTTATAAATGGCCCGTGCAGCCAAAAATGTCAAAATAATACCCTGTATAGAAGGAGTGCACGTTGAATCTGCTCCAAATTCCCAACACTGCGTACAAAGTCGCCTTTAAAGATTGCGTAGGGTGCCTATTCATGTGTCGGCTCGACACTTGACTGTGGTTCTAAATTACGACACCCATCGCCAATAGCCCTCCTGTAGCTCTAGTGCGCCGATAATTCAAAACTTACCTTACCAAATTATAAGACAAAATCACTAAAAAATAAACAAACAATGGACTATTGAAAATACTCTGATTAATTATGTATGCGATTTCCGTTTTAAAATGCAGTTCGAATATAACACCTTTTTTTAGCCAAAAGTATTTTATGTTTACATAGCAATAAAAAAATCGCTCTTACCAAATGCCAAAATATTAATGCAAAAATTGGTAATTAAGTAGCCCTTAATTAAGCATAACGGCATTAATTTATTGATTTGTTACGACTTCGAACTTGTCGGTTTTCGACCCATTCGGGATTTTGTCCCTGTCGCGATTTCGACTTGAGTCCGGAAGCCATTCAAGTAACAACGAATTTTAAATAAATTTTTATTGATCTAATATTCAAGTAAAATTATATTTGCAGTTAATTTCACCTAGAATGCTCCAATTTAGCAAAATACCTGTGCTGTCAAATTATTTATTAATATAAGTAAACCAGACTACCAAATACTATTTTGTTTTAGTTTTTTTTAACTTATAATTAAAGCAAGTTTAACATTTTTATGAGTTTTTTTTATTGATATAAGTGTGTGTTCAAAATATATACTATTAAAATTCAACTTAGTTATTAATAAACATTAAAAGATATTAAATTACTTTTCCGTTTTATTATATGTGATTTCTGGAAGGATATACTACATGGAAAGTTGTTGACACACCAAATGAGAATTTGATTTTATTTTAAGTAGAGTTGGTTGTCTTTTTAAATTTTAAAATTGGGACCAACCGAATTGCTCCACATTTTTGAAACAGAGGCTTACTCACTTTATTTACATGCATCGCACATATATCACAATTCACATTTTAAAACACAATTAAAAATGATGATGGAAATATTGTGTGAAGATTACACAAATAAATATTATTAAAAACTACCAAACAAAAGTTAATTTGTTACATAGAAATAAGGTTGTAGGAAAATGTCTCTTGAAACAGCTAAACTTTTTTCTTTTGAAAATAAATTACTCTGATCTCCAGTTATAATCACTATTGCATGCAACCATTTTCAGAATTTACTTGTATATTCTTGTACATTAATTTATATTTGATTATGTGTGAAGTTTTCCCATTTCTTTTATTAACAAATAGACGTGACTATCCTCCTGAGAACCAAACAAAATTCTACCCATATCTTCTTAATATAAACATGTTTTGCAAACAATAATCTGTTTGAAATTTTGTTTTGCTAGGAATTCTTTAAAAGTTAAAGTAATACTTCTTGAGAGAGACAAATCAGTTTTAAGGTGTTTGAGATCTTAAACACTAAGATATACATTTTTTGTGTGTGTGTGCTGTGAATGCACAAACAAGCCTTTTTTTAATGATTTAACTTTGTTATTTAGAGTTCATTCTAACATTTTTTATGCTAATTGTGCTGCTGAAAAAAATTACCTTCGAAATCGTCCTTGACCCTCTTGCAAACTCATTTTTTATACAGATAAATGACTAATACCAGCAATCAAGGCTGACAAGTAAATTTCAGCTCTATTTCTATCAAACAATTCCAGTTCTTCAAATTTTAAATAAATTCTGTAGCAACAGGAACGTAAACCAAAACATCTATTTAAATGGATGCCATGTCTTAGGAGCCTGTTCTACTTCCCAAACCCTTCCTGAACAAGTTTGGCTAGGTTCTAAGCATTGGTGATCTATCACTAGTTCGCCAATACAATACATGCCAGTGATACATGCTTTGATTCCTAATACGAAAATACTTGCATTCTTGTGATGTACTAAACTAAATATGAAAAGATATTATTCTTAAAATGTTTTATTATTGTTATCTTTTTTTTACTATTTATTCAGTCTTTCAATTTTAGATCTGTTAATGTATTTTTCTCTATAAATGCAACGAAATATTACTTGAAATACTTAAGAAACTTCTTTAAAATTATTTTCACAATGATTCTCGCACATCACGAAATGTCAGCAACAGTACATATATATAAACAAATAAAAACACAAAAAAATATAAAATGAAAATGGTGGATTGGCACGTTTTCAAGGTGACAAGCAACAATTAGCACCATTAAAGGAACAAACACTGTTTTTCTATTTTACACTGTGTTTTTTTATGTTTATCTACACATATATATATATATATATATATATATATATATATATATATATATATATACACATAAAACAATTGAAAAAATATATAACGTACTAAACACATTTAATACAAAAAGAGAGAATCTTGCCAACTGGCGCTAAAGCTGCCATAATCAGTAAAAAAAAAATAACGAATACAAAAACAAAAAAAGTAAAACAAAAAAATGAAAAAATCGGGGGGTAAAATTGGGATTTTTTTATTTGACTCTCGTCCATCCCAATACAGAAAAGTGTATTGTTTTAATAGTGGCTCAAGGTTTTTACCTCCTGATGAAATGGCCTTTCCCACTATTTTTGGTTTTTTTCCATATCTTATTTTTATATTTTTTCATTTTTTTGTTTTACTTTTTTTGTTTTGTATTCGTTATATATATTATATATATATATATATATATATATAATATATATATATATATATATATATATATATATATATATATATATAATATAATATAAAAAAAATATTAAACACTAAGGTTGAAACAGCCTTCCTGTTTTGAAAATAGTCACATTTAAAATATATTCATATTAATAAGAGCAATATCGCAAGATCCAATAACCTAGACATTTTCGATTCAAGAACCAAACAGAATAACAAAAAGCACATTCCTAACTACAGCGTGTTTGGTGACTTCCATTAAGTTCCCAACAATTAACCCTTTTTCTGGTTTCAACACCTGTTTTGGGCAGTAAAATATCCACTGCCTATAAAAATAACACTAGTTATTAGTAACTGAAAAGCAATAATAAAAAGATTTTATCAGAATAAGAATAGGCTCTTATATTTTAATATATAGTTAGAATAGTAATTCTGAAAACTTTTTTTTAAATTATGATGCATGCATTAAAGATCTATTCATAAATTTCAGCATATTATAATCAAGTTACCATTTTGTAGTTTTGAATGTTTTTGAAGGTATGTTATAAGAGTTTTATATTTTAAGCATTTGAAAATTAAATCCTTAAAATAGATTTCTTTTTTTTTTCCCTCTTGTGTAATATCTTGTGTATAAATAATGTGTGGAAATTTATTTTAAAAAGCTTATACTTATGTTGTAAGCTGGATTTAGTTCTTTGTTATTTAATTATAGCAGCTTTAGTTTTATTATTTAATCCTAAAAATATACAGAGTCGGCCATAAGTCCTAAATATATTTTGAAGTTTAAAAATAAAAAAAATCTTTTTTAAAACATAATTAATTTAAAGATTTAATTAAATTATAAAAAATAAAAATATTACACTTTTTTTACGAGGAGTTGAAACTATGTCCAAAATTACCACAGAAATTTTAATTCTAGTGAAATGCCAGAGCTATTTGTCATTATATACAGCTAAAGCCTCAATTAACCATTTGCCAGTATTTAAAGGCATGATAAGTAGCATTTTGAATAACTTTTAAATTACACATTAATTGTGTAATTTAAAAGTTATTAGGAATTCTTAAATAGTTTAAAATTCCTACTTAGTAAAAAATGTTTATTGACAATCTACTAGTTGTTTGACACTTATTTAATGTAATAAACATTTGACCGACCTTGTATTTTTTTAAGTGAGAAATTTCTCTTAAATTTATTTTCTTTCATCAACTATTTAAGTAAAATTTATGCAAAACTGTGTTTTGTTAAAAGCTGATAAAAATATGCATTTTTATTACAGTAAAATTAAATCAACTGAGAAACCACAAACTTCATCATTTGGTTTTTTTTATTTGTATTTGCGTAAAGTTTGGAAAAAAAAGCAATTTGCCAGCGTTCAATTTTTTTTTATTTGAGTGGTTTAACGATTCTGCGAAATATACTTTTTTTATATTGAGGTAATGGATAGTCTTTTTAATTTCTTTTAGTCATTTTTTTACTTTACTATTTAATAAATAATTTAGGTAGTTCAATTACCTTAGACATTATTACCATAGTTAAATAAGTTAAAATACAGTTTTAAAATTAATTGGTAAATTTATTTTGAGGTTAGATTTTTAATTAGGAGGTGTAATAATTTATTTAAAGACATATTAGGAAATACACAATTCGAAGAACTTATTAGTTACTTCCTACTTAAATTTTTTTACATTTTAAGAACGAAAAAACTTAAAACTTCCTGAGCCACAATTTCAATGCAAAAGAATTGTCTTACTTGCCTTTTTTAAAACTTATTTTGGTTGTTTTAATGCAGTTAAATTTACAGTACATTCTCAAAAAACATAATTTATGCATTCATATTTTACATTAATATTAATGCATATTTTCTTGTGTTTAAAGTATGAATTCTCACATAGATTTATTATTTGTATAGAATGATTACAGATAAAAAAAAAAGCACATGTATGAAAGAAGTTTCACGTATTGTAGTTTTTCACTTGAAAGAGGGTTTTGCACTTTAAATAACTTGGTTTTAATGTAAAATAATGCACTGTACACTTAATGTCTAGTATAAAATTAGAAAAGTTGCATTTCAATTTAGAAATAAATTTATCATTACCTTGCACAACAAATTAATATAAAACATTCCACTAAAAATGTTCTATAAATTTGAAAATATTAAAAGAGTAGTAAACAAAGAACATTGGAACATCTCAAATTTAAAAAGAATATATAACATACTATGTTTTACCAGTACATTGCTTTACTTCCAACGATTTTGTTTAGTTTAAATATTTTTGTGGAATTGTATAAAAAAGATGTAGTTTCTACTCATCTTTAAAATTGTCTTTGCATTATACAAACTTGATTTTATAAACTAATTTTAGAAATCTGTATTTGTGTATTCTTATTATTACTTTAATCGCATACATTAAACTAAATATATCTTTAAACACATGAACTATTAATAAGTACTTTATTATAGCCGTAGATTACTTAGTCTACGGAAATTTACTTACTTAATAGTTAGTTACTGAACAATATTTAAAATGCGCACAACAGAAAGAATCCAATTAAAGTGTGACATTAACAAAAGAGAACAAAAACAAATAAGTTCACAGAAAAAGCAAATTTTCAAAATATAAACATGCATATACAGTATTTTTTTAAAAATTTCAATACATTTAGATTTAAAAGCATTAAAAGATATCAAGATCTTCAGCGAAACCACTAAAAATTCTATAAAATTTAAAGAGGCTGAATTGATGGTTGAATTTGGTAAAGACATTCTTAAAAAGATATTTGTGTCCTAGAGATTTATTTGAAACTGTAATCTCAATGCTATTCTGGATTTCAGTGACATCAATCGAATTATTTATGACTTTAAAAAAACAAAAACAGGCAAGATCACGTCGGGATTTGAAAGTCAAATTGAGTATGTAAGGTGGCGAAAGAAACATGATGTGATAGCTTTTATAAAAATTATTTTTTCCATGGATTTGGAAAGTCTTTGATAAGGAGTTTTTAATTTAATTACAGGTTATTCATATATCAAGTGTTTTTTATAAGTGTAATAACGTAAAAGAGTAGGTGAAGTATCGGATATCAACTGGAAAATAAACTCGAGAAAAAAAATTGCTTTACTTAACATAAAATTTTAATTTTTAAAAACGATAAGCAAAGAAAATATCTTTGTAATCTATGATAGTAGTGTATTTAAAGGACTAATTGGATGGCTTAAGTAAGAAAATGAACACTCGATGGGAACACACGATTAGACGATTTATTATTGTGTATACTTTTTATATTATAGTGATTTTTTAAAAAAAAAAACGTTGTTAGGTTATGCAAAGTATAAAAATAAATGCACTTGTATGCATTTAATGCGAAATATAAAGTAAATACAATTATATTGTAAGAGTATAATATACTTTTTTTTAATTTAACACAAGGATCAAATTAAGATTATTGCTACTTTTTACTGGCTGTAACGTGGTTGTCAAAGCAAAAATTTATCGCCAAATAATCTTTCAGATTCTACTGTTTTTTGGTATTAGAATTGTATTTGTATTCAAAAATAGTTTCTTGCTAGGTAGATATGTTTATCTCTATATATTAAAAAAAAGGAAGCTCTTTTAAAGTGTCAGCAGCCACATGATGAAATATTGATGTTACAAGTCCAAAATTTTTTTGGAAGGTGTGTCTCCCTTAGGCCTCGATGGCTTTTTTTTTTTTTGTTTTTCAAATTTCCTATTAGTTTTTTAATTAAAAATTAAAATAAGTCAGCCAAAAACGAAAACTTAGTCCTTTTCAGCAAAATACCACGGTTAAAAAGATCAGAAATGCGTGATTTTGTTACGTTCTTTTTAAAGAACAGTTGCTCTCTGCTCTGTTCTTTTAATAAGAACAGTTCTTTAACTTGTTATTTTTACAAAAGTTGCTTTACACGTGGAAGAATTCAGGCAAATATAAATATATTTCTTCATTAAAATGAATAAGGTTTTTTTTGTTTTGTGTTTATATATAGAAAAGGTTTACAGATTTTTTGTATTATAAATGATTTTGCCTTAAAATATATTATAGCAAGATAGATTTTTTTAGTTTAAATATTTTGGATGATAGGTTAGGTTTCAATCATCTTCGCACAAGAGGGCTATTGGCAACGGCCGTCATAATTTCGAACCACAGTCAAGTGACGAGCCGACACCTAAATACGCACTCACAACTCAAACTAGGAAGTCATGATAGATTATAAAAAAATAATTTGACAAAACTATTTAAAATAAACATTTAACATAACAATTACTCTAATAAACATTTTCAATAAACAAACATTTTATAACAAAATTATTTTATTAGCTTAATTCTGCTAAAGTGGAATCACAAAATTCCCCTTTTTAACACGAACAAGGTTGGTGAGTGATAGCGAGCAGGGGGCGAAGAGGAAGAATGCGAGCCGGTGAGATTGCACAGCAATATCCAAGGGTACGAGCTTGCGCCTGTGAATATAACTATATTACCAAGGCTCGACATAATTTTGTCATAGATACAGACCTGGATTGCAAAATATGCATAGGCCTGTGCAAAGTTGGGTTGGAAAAGTTACATTCACCAGCGAGTCGGCTGCGCAGCAATTCCGGGGGTTGGCGAGCGATGGCCAGCAGGGGGCGGAGCCCCCTAGTCTTAGAAAAAAATTCAGAGTGTAAACTATTCGATGAAAAGTCCAAGTCCCCCAATCATTGTAATTTGTTACACATTTTTTTTTTTTTTTTGGTTTTGCATACTCACTTTCTCAATTAAGTTTAACTTAAAATTAAATTAGAGGACAATACAGAAAAAATTGGCGAATTGAGTAAAATTGAATGAAGAACTGAACAGGTTACGGATATTTTATTGTTGCATCATGTAAAGTTTTTTTTCCCAAAAAGTTTGTGTTTTAAATTCAACGCAAAAAAAGTTTTTAATTTAATAAATGTTAATCAAATAAAACTTTCTAATAATTGTAGCGAACTTTTCCCTTCCATTCTTTGATTCGAAAAAAAACCAAACGATATATTATTATCGAATAAGTTCAAATAAAATCTTCTATAAGATATTAAGAAATTATTTTATAATTATTCGTTTTGTTTGAATTCGTGTATTAAAAACCTATAAAATATAAACATGTTAAACGTTTTAAGCGGAAAAAGAATTTTGAAGACCTGACAGTTAGAAATTCAGTTCTAAGCATCCGTCACGCGTCGGTTTGTAAGCTAAACGGGGGTACGGACAGAAAACCAAAACTTAAGATTAAAGACTAATACTTGTTAAGCTTTGGCTATATATTTGGCAAAAAAAAATGAAATTTTCAAGCGTGGAAATTATAAGAAGTTAAATTTATAATTTCACAAAATGGTTGAATACAGAATGGTTTAAAATGTGATTGCCAAAATCACCAAATCTGTATGAAAAGTTTGAACTTGTGATAAGATACCATGAAACATGCTTGAAGATTAGAATTATAAAGGATCTAAGAACGAAGATCGCTCACAAACAGCTTATAATAGCTCCTTAAGGTAATGGATCGTGAACAACAAAACTATTTGAAAAAATTTAATCAAGAATATGTTATAACATATGCAACCCAACTCCCGACAAATGAAAAGCGTGGTCAGAAAGTATTTGAAACATCATTAAAATTATCCACATAATCCTAGTATATCCAGTTGGCACAAAACTAACAAAAAATTTTACGAGAGCCACAAAACTTACTTCACTCATTTGGCGCGATTTTTGGCGATAATTTCGCAGATTTTTTCAAGCAAAGAATGAGTAACTTTGGGGATTTTAGCTACATATTTGGCGAGAAAATATAGTTACAAGGAGCTGTAGTTTTGAGAAGTTTCCATAATTGACAAATCTATATAAAAAAAACTCTGATAACACAAAGATTGCTACAAACAGCCTATCATTCAGCTGCATAGAATAATGACTTCCCCCGCAAAAAAGATTAAGTTGGGTGCCCGCTCATATCGCACCGTACGCAGAAAAGTGACCTATCGGCAAAATGACAATCTTCAGACGATTTTTCTGAAAAAGTTCTTCCTATTGCATTGTACTATAGAAAAATAAGTATTCGCTTACTGTGTATTCCAACTATTCTACCAATCGATTTAATATTTTCTGTAATTATTAGATATTTAAATTTTGAATATTATAGCATTTACAACTAGAAAAGTCATATTTGTCCGATAGGTCACTTTTCCGAGCACGGTGCGATATATCGAAGGCTAGAAATAGACAGCCGGGAACGATGAACGGTTGTTTCAAAACATAACCACAGTTTAACTCCTTATATAATTCTATAACGCGATCTTCACACACACAAATCTTCGCCAATATTCTTTCAAAAATCTTTAACATCAATCCAAATTCCTCCGCCAACAGTACCGTCTTGGCAAAATGAGTTAAGGCGCCATGCCAAGGTGGATAGCTTTTAGGGTTCTGTTATCGCCTTAGTCGTCCTATAAACGAATCATACTAGTCAAAATATCCTCCTCTAATAAAATAGAACCATGTACCGGGTGGTTATAAAATAACGGTCGCTATTCGGAGAGGTCTTTAGCTTGAATGAATAATCCGAATGCAACAAACTCCGTGACAGTTACTAATCAAGAAAGGGGAAAAAGAATGGAATCATAAAAAAAAACACTTTCGTCTCTTAACCAGGGTTCTAAATTACGAGGCATAATTGGCTGTGTTAAAGCTCCTAAAGGAGGCTAGAAATAGGCAGCCGGAATCGATTACAAACTCCGCAAGAAATTAAAACTATTAAAACTAATGCAAGAAATTACGGGTTTTGCCAATGCTTGGGGCCGTAGTGAGCCTAGTGGTCAGCGTCTCGGTCTCGGAAGGTCCTGAGATCGAGTCCTGGTACCACTGAAGACCTACCGAGTATATGCGGAGTACGTGCTCGTTAAATCTGTTGGGTCCGAAAGTCCTCTAAGTTCCCATACCAAATCAATACCTCTGGGGTGACAAGCCAATTCTGGGGATCCTCTAGTTGGCCTCTGTCTCTAAAATTTGATGGATCCACTTATGTGTGTGTGTTGTCTGTTGTGTCTGTCTTACTTGACGAAGGTTTATAAGCGGGTCGCTGACCAAGCACACAAACCTGAATATATATGTCTACCAACCAACCAACCAACCAGCCAATGCTTACAATATTGTGTTTGCATTGGCAGCGCCATCTGTCGGTGATTATTGTAACTTTTTTAATGTAATGTAATCGATTCCGGCTGCCTATTTCTAGACTCTTTTAGGAGCTTTAACACAGCCAATTACGCCTCGTAATTTAGAACCCTGGTCAAGAGACGAGTTTTTTTTTTATGATTCCATTCTTTTTCCCCCTTCTTGATTAGTAACTGTCTCGGAAGTTTGATGCATTCGGATTATTCATTCAAGCTAAAGACTTCTCCGAATAGGGAGCGTTATTTTATAACCACCCTGTATATAGAATTGGTGCAAGTTAAATACGCCGTGGTCCAAAGTCCTGGCGTGATCCCACGTACGAAGTCATTAGTTGCTTTGAGTGCCAGCTCAGATGTTGGCGTCACTTGACCACTATTTAAACTACAAAGGCTTTTGCCAATATCCCTCGTATAGGACTGATTCAACCAAAGCTCTTCCATAAAACAACATATCACACACACACCAAACTATATTTTTAAAAAACACTCAATCAAAACTATTTTAACTTGATTATTTTATAAATTTTTTTTCATATTTTTTAGTAGGTATGAGAATAATGAAACGTAATTTTTAACCACATTTTATATTGATGAACTGTCAGTTGGCTCGGTAGGGATAGATAGCAGGCTAGATAAATGTTGTAAAACGAAAATTTAACAAATTGATGGTAATAGGACAAATCTCTCGGTGAGTATTCGTAAAAGTAGCATAAGGGATGACACAGGGTTTCCACTAAGTCAATTCTCACTAAAAGCCATATTTTTAAAAATTCTATTTCTATTTTTTTTCATCCATAAATCCTGCGCATATTGGGAAAGATTTAGATTTTAAAAAAATATATACATAAAATTTAATAGTATGATTCAATGAATATTGTTTCAAATGAATGAATTACTTGTCAAACTTGGATAAGGTTTCAAATCACTTTAACAGGGAAATTTTAAAGTATAGTTTTGAAATTTTGCATCACTGTAAATCTTAACTCAGCATAGGTTGGTTAAAATGGCAATAGCACTACCTTTGGCATAAAATCTATCATGTGAAGTGATAAGTGGCTTAACATAGGAGCTAGGAGCCATTCTGCCTGCTCCCATAAAAAAAATCTGACTATTAGATAATAATTTCAGTCTAATTCAGGTCATTGAAATAAATGCACTATGCCAAAGTTATTTTCAGATTACAACTGTAGAGATTTTTGAAGAAAAAATTAGTACTTAGACTAAATTGCTGTATATTTTGTTTTCAACTATAGGCAGTTTATCATTCAAGTTGGAAATAGAACAATGATTCCTTCTAAAATTGTTTTATTATGGAATGGAGCCCAGTCACATACGAGTTGGACACTTGTTAGTAAAATTAGATTCTATATTTAATTGACAAATGGCAAAACATTTTATTTTATACAATAAAGTGTAATAATTACAAAATGTCGGTATTATATATTTAAGAGATACAGGAAACTCCAAGATTTCAATTTTAAAAAAAAATATCCTTTATTTCCGAAATCATGTTACATTAAAAATATAAATTATTCTTGTTCACAAGCTAAAATGAAATATAAAAATTTCAAGAATTATGAAAAGAAAATATTATGCAGTTTTCACTAAGGCAATATTTGTTCCAAAAATTTACTTTATAATTTTAACATAACGTGGATACAGGGTTCCCAAGGCTTTTTAGAAGCATTAAAAAAATTCAAGGGTTATATACCGGTCTACTTTTGATATTTTCAAGCACAATGCACAGCTTTTCTTTTAAAAAAAAGTGAGTATATTTTCTGATAGCTGGACACTAATATTGATTTATCACAATTCCTGTAAATTAGCTCTACAAAATGATCAATTGATCTATAAATACTTCATTTCAACAATAAACAATTTCTACAATTGTCCTCTAAAAGCCAACATAGGTGGATACTCTTCATGTGAAGCTCTCCTGAGAAATAATTATCGAAGAGATCGATCGAGAAGATTTATTATCACACAAAATGTTTAATATTGAAAAAAACGAAAAAGCTATTTAATTAAAATTTTACAAAAGCAGGTGTAGCAAAATAAAGTTAAAAATACCACATGTGCCACAGAACACGAAAAGAACTGATGATAAATGAAATGCAAAAGGTGGAACTATATTAATTTATAAATAGCTTTCAGATTACACTTATTAGCTATGGCATAAACTCTAGTTTGAGGTGTGACTGGAGGGTGTTTTTTTGTCTATGTCAAAAGATAGAAAACTGAACTTGAACATTTTAGGGCTTTTAGGAAAAATGTATGGTTTTTTAAAACCCTTTTAAAATATTAATGGTTTTATTAAGCACATCGGAACCCTGCACTTTCAATTTTTAATATAATTATAACTAGTATTAGTTAAAGTTTTCAGGTGCATATGGTCATTTAATCACAAAGCCATGAATGTGCAAAAACGTAGAGATGGATAACTGGATACTGGTTAAGCTTGCAGTTTTAAAAAATTGCCAAACCCTAGAATTTGCACATTTGTGGTGTTGTCATTTGACCGACGATATATATCATGAACGAAGGGTAACATGATCAAACATTATAAATGTTAAAAACACCACATGAAATATAAAAAAAAATATTAACATAAAGCTATTTCTGAAATTAACTACTGTATATACTCGGATATAGGGGGATAAATTTGTAAATAAAATTAGTTCATTAAAAAGTAACTGCTTATAGATGACACAGTGAATTTTTAAGGTTTTTGCTATTATATATTAAAAACAAAGGTACAAAACAATTACATTTTGAAAAATGAATTAAGATACGCAGATGTTGGCTAAGTAATGTTTCATATTTTTTCCGTGGCCTAGCAATTTTCAAAGCCTTCACCAATGACACCTAGCAGAAAATGCTAATTCTCAGACTAATCAACTGAGTGCTGTGTATGCTAGTAGCTTTAATGAGGCCAAGTCAGTCAATCTTTGGTTTCTTTTTTTATGTGCACTAAGACAATGCTTGGTCCAGAACTTTGGCATGTCAAGTAAGTAAGAGGCCAAAAACACCAAGTGGAAACCTGTGAAACCCGTTTTATTTTTGGCACATAGTTGAAATATTGTTTACTTAAGAAAAAAATTGTTTGAAAACTTCTGAGTATATAACAAAAGTATACAACAAAATGAGAGTATTGATGAGTATACAAAAAAATTACAAAGGCGGACATAAACATTGTATTGCAAACGTTTGAAACCAAAGGCCACACAATAAGACAAATACTAAGTATACAAACTGCAGAAAAAGAAAACATTGAAAACTTAAGAAATAAATATTTCTCAAATACAAGTAAAACTAATGTTAATTACAAATCAGAACTGTAATGATCGATAAAAAATTTATAACAGTTTCAATGACAGTGGAATTGTTATTATTCAGCCAATTGGGACACTAAGTAGGCCAGGGTAGGAAGATAAATTGAATTAAAAGCATACAGGTTATTATCAATTTGGCAAGATTTTTTAAAGCTTTAGGGGAGGGCGTTTTTAACAACTAAAAGTAATAAAATTATTTAATTTATTATGTATTTAAAATTAAAAAACAATTTTTAATGGACATGTATAATAGAAAAAAAGTATGGGCAAAAAGACAAGTAAATTTTAGTACTTGTATACTTATAGGAACTTTTCAACGAATGAATCATTAGGTACGGTAGGCCTTCTAGATGAAAAACTTTTTTAAAGATTTCAACCAGAAGATTACCCAGGAACACCCAGAAGATTGTTTACGATTACCACCATGGAATTTCGGTTTTGATGTATGGGACAATGGGGATCCTGGGAGGAGGGGGAGGAGGAGGAGGGGGTGGAGAAGGTTTTATAAATTGAGAATGAAAACCACGATCAACAATGCTAAACACAAACTGCAGACATCCAAATTTGAGATAGCTACCATGGTATAGTAGAGCACTTCCCTCACATCCACTCATAGCTAACTTCGGTGCAAGGTCATGAGGTCTAAGAGGACAACAGCATCCTCTTGCACGAGCCTATAATTAAAAAAATATATATATTAGTATGCCCTTGTATCAATGCAATCATTTTTTCAACTGCAACCAATTTTTTTAGACTTAAAAATGGGTTTCTTTAAATTCATACAGGAAACCACTTAATTGGATAATTTTTTAAAAAACAAAATTGAAATGTCAACACTATTGATGCAACACAAATTGTTGCTAAAACTTTTCACACCAATCATTTTCACCCAATATAGCAATCCTATATATAGTCCAGTAAAAGCACAATTTTGAATGGAAAGTGCTTTTGGGGTAATGCTAAATAATTCTAAATTTAAAAAGAAATGTTGGCAAAAAGTGAAATATAATGCATCACATAAATTGCAATAATATTTGGAACTGCATTTTATCTTAAAAAATATTATCATTAAGAGATTTGTTTTAATTATAGCAATAAATAATTTTAGATAAGTAATTGTAATGAGTTTAATATCGATATCATACTTTTAGTTTGAATTTTAAATGGAATTTCGAGTGAAACTTGTAGTTATGGTTGTAGCAAAACGATTAAGAAAAATTTAACTGATCACATTTGTACAAGGATTTAAGGATTGAGGAGTGTAAGTGTGTAATGGGGAAAGTTAAAACCGGAACTATGTATAATAGAAAAGACAGAATAATAACGGGACAATTGGCTACTCGGCAAAATTGCTCTAAATGTTATTTTTGCTTATCTCCTTATAGTAGAAGAAGTTAATACCACTGCAGTAGACAGAGAAATTTTTCTTAGTATGCTCTTTTCACCGCTTAAAAGTATCAACTATTAAATTGACAAATTTTTAACTGTTACCACATTTGTAAGGGATCATTTAGAGAGCATGCTGATAAAACATAATTAATGCTGATGTTTGCATTTTTTAGATCTATTTTGTCAAGTTCAAAAACTTTTTTTGCATGAAAGTTTATGTACAGAGCACAATAGGGTACGTACATAAATTACGTTACGCACAGAGGGGGGAGGGAGGGGTATGCTCCAACGTGACGGGCCGTGACATGGAGGGGGGTAGGGGTAATTGCTTGTGTGACGTAACGATTCGGAAAATTTCACTTGTGCATTGAAAATCTGTTTTGCATAAAATGAAGTTTTTGAGAAAAAAAATCTTAAATCTTTTTTATCATAAGATCATCATAAGAAACACTTTATTTCAGAAAGATGATAGGGGGATTAATATATGCCACAACGTTGGCATTATTAGCCTCCTACATTTTACAGACCTTTTCCTAACAGTACTTCGTAACACGCTGTAAATTGTGACACTATCTTGACCAATCAGAGGACTAGCAGCTACTTACTACAGATGACTAGTCCGTTAGGACCTGGATGAATAACAAATGACCCAAAAAATCCGATTACACCCAGGCCCCCTTTTTAAGATATTATTAGCTAATGGCTAGTTAGTCCTTGGACAACGGAAATGTAAATACAATGTTGGTCTATTCCTATGAATAAATTATTTAACCAAGATAAATGTAACTTTTTTTTCTTTCAAAGTTAATTTTTAAAAAAAAATATATAAATATGCTTTTTTTTTAAATTTCAGAATCAAAGGGAAATATTAATATTAACTTTTTCTTTGAAGAGGGGGGGGGGGGGGAGAGTGCAACAACGTGATGTAATTTTAGGGGGAGGGGTTCGATCAAACGTGACGCAGCGTGACATTGGGGGAGGGAGGGGTCAAAAAAGTCAAGATTTTGCATGATGTAATTTATGTACATCAACATAATATCAGTATAAATTTTTAGTAAAAAGTGAGATACATGTACTTAAATTTTCTGGTCATCACACTTTTTAAAAATTTTGAATTAGTTTTGAAGTTGCATATTTTGTTTTGTTCTTTTTTACTATATGCTCTTCTTACTGTCTTAATGTAAAATTTACCGTCAAAGGGGGTGTAACTTTGGCTCAAGCGTAGGAAAAAGATTCTTTCCATAATTTTACTTTATAAAATGATACATCTTAACTTGTTTTAAGTTTTTGAAAAGGTGGCAACATTGGCTCTCATTTCATGTAAAAAGTTTTTCATTCTAATTTTGGCAATGCTACAAATGATGTTTATATTCTTACATATGTTTAATGACAAAAAGCAATTTCTTCAAACTTTTGTCTGGAACATTCTAAAAGTAGTGAGAATAGTTAAAGAAAATACTCTATACTATTCTTCCATCTATTGGGATGCATATTACACCATTTCTTTTAACTTTAGTATTATTTTAATATTGTTTTTATTAAACTTTATCCCAAGATGTAAGGATATCTTTATGGAACTTAACACTTTTAAAAATATATAAAAATGTTATTTACTATTAAATGCTGTTTAACTATTTTTGAAGAATCTTATAATAATCCATGTTTGAGATGATTTTTTAAAAAAAATAATGATTTCAAACAATTAAAAAGATATATAATGCAAGAAAAGTACTACATTCAAAGTCACTAATGCCTAAATGTAAATATTTTAGAATTCCTAATTACGAATACGTTATTGTTTACGTTGTATGATAAATTGTTTGCTTTTGATGAATATACTTGTTATTAAATATTTCTTCTAAAAATAAGTTAATTTTCCTTATAGAAATTGAAGTTTATTTTTTTCCTCAGAAACGGTGATCATTAGTGTGATTGAGCACTGCGATAATGTCATCCTATGATGCAGTACAATAAAGTAAAAGTCAAGTTCTTAAACTTTTTTAATAACTTTGTTATAAACTTGTAACTTATAATTTTGTAATAAATTTGTAGTTTTAATGTTTAGACATTTTAATATTACTATTTAAGTCTAACACAACCTCAAAGATGTTAAAAGGCATGTTTCGTATGTTTTTCATTGCTTGGGCCAAAGTTAAATCTTACTCTAACAGTGTCCCAATTTTTAAAACTAACTACGTTAAAAAAAAATCAACAAAAATACTTACAAATTATTCCTAAAAGTATGTACAAATATCGTTCAAATTAAATATCAAAACTAAATTGTTTTTGT
Source organism: Oedothorax gibbosus (assembly GCA_019343175.1). Classification (NCBI taxonomy): domain Eukaryota; kingdom Metazoa; phylum Arthropoda; class Arachnida; order Araneae; family Linyphiidae; genus Oedothorax; species Oedothorax gibbosus. The sequence continues at coordinate 521,417 of JAFNEN010000223.1, forward strand.
ATTTTAATTTATCTTTTATAAAAAAAAATATGATTTTGAGCCAAAGTTACCCCACTTGACAGTGCTGAAATGAGAAAGATGTTACAAAAGGCATTTTAACGGAGAATATTTAAATAATTATTGTTGGAAGGAAGTTGTAGTTTGGAATATATCAATGTTTAAAGCTAAGACATTTAATAATTTGTCAATTGATTCAATTGTTCTAAATTTTTCACTTGGGATGTATAAACAACTAAATAAAATTAGTAAAGATGTAGCCCTGTTCAATTTCTTTTATTTTTTCAAATTAATTTTTTTAAAAAAGTTACTGGCGAGACTTGAGTAATGGATACGAGACTAAAGAATTCAATGCCTAAAATAAGTGTATATATTTTACTAAATATAACTACAAATATTTGAATTGACAGAGAATTTGATTGTTCAAGTACATTTACTGTATGTACAAAATATTGTAGATCAGGGATTGGAAAGTTACTTTTAAAAAGTAACTCTGTTACAGTTACAACTACTTTATCAAAAAAGTAACTGTTACAGTTACTTAATATGAAGAGTAACGTGTTACAGTTACTTAATACGAAAAGTAACGATTCACAGTTACTTTTTGAAATTTCAAGTTACAAGAAAAATTTAAATTTAGCCATCTTACGATTTTAAAAAAAAACCATGATTAACGATACAAATAGACAAACAAAATGCTGAAAATATAATTAATATACATTTTTTTAAAATTTAATTTCAATCCTGTATGCTAATAATCAGCCGATGAAGTCCATCAGCAAACTCGGGCGGGTAGACAGAAATAGGTGTGAACGTGCCCTCCCCCCACCTTCTTCAAGGTGTTGTTGGTCATTGTTGTAGAACCCATTCATGCAACACAAAGGGGTTTGCACTGGTCAAAACTTTCCAAACGACAACCTGCTTGAAAGTCAGCGTGATTTATTTCAAAACCCTTCTTTTCGGTAGATGCCTGTAATTACGGGTCTTATAATGCGATACTTGGAAAGGTAAACAGACAAAGAGAAACATTCGTACGTTAACAATTCTTGCTGAAAGCTGCCGTCACGCCTTTAGCAGCCAAAGTGGACAATGCTTATTTGCTTTTTCCCTCCCAAGAAAGGCTCGTACTTCGGGAATGCAAAATGTTCCCTTCTCTTTCTCTCTCTAGGAGTGGAATTTCAAAATAAGCATCAGACAGCCTTCGGAAAGTAACGGAAAAGTAACGAAATTTTTCGTTACTTCGTTACCGGTAAAAGTAACTAAGTTAGTTACTTTCTGAAAAATGTAACGGCGTTACCCAACGTTACCTTAAAAAAGTAACTGTTACAAGTAACGCGTTACTCCAATCCCTGTTGTAGATAAAAAAAGTTTACAGAGTTTTTCGATATTTTTAAAGCTCTTGTGGATCAAAGAGATAATGGTTCATTTCTTGCATAATACATCACAACAAAAAATTTTTTAAAACAAAATATTCAGAATAAATAAAAAAATTCAATCAAATTCAGGCGATTTATAATTAATAACAAAGCAAAAGATAAATAAAAAAAGGCGATTCGAACCAGTCAAGTGACGAGCCGACACCCGAGTAGGCACCCAACACAACCGTTAAGGGCGAAATCTTACGCAGCGTTGGGACTTGTAAAAGAAGAAGATGATAATTATATTGATAAATTAGAAATATATTTGGATACTACTGAATTTGATCGCACCTCTGTGAATAGAGTGGGTAACGGTGGCAAGAATTTCACATAATTTTATAAAACTGGCAAATATTTTAATTGATATAACAGAAACTTTTACATAATGTAAATGTTGTTACCTTTGTATTCCAAAGAAAATTAAAAAAAAACAACTTTTTTTCACTAGCAGTAACAGAGGTGAGAATTAAAAAAAAACATTTGGATTAAATTGCATTTATTTGAACAAAATTAACCTACTAATACTAATAAATGATTTTTTTGTTGGAGAAGATAACACGCATTATGTAAATCAGTTAGTTTCCATTCCTCACCGATAGGGTGATTTTGTATAAATATCTTGTTAAACTGTAATAAAGTGTTCTTGTTATGTTTTTACTCATGCCTAAGTTCATTGACCAACCACAAATCCAACAATTGGTAGCAGAGCTTGGTTCGGACTTGTCGGGTTTGTTGGTTGGTGGTCGTTTAAGTGTAAATGCTAAATTTTTAATTAGAGTGTAGTTAATTGTGAGGCATTTGAACATGGATAGATATCCTGTTATACCAGTTTTGACAGGTACGAATTACCTGGTCTGGAAGCTAAAAATCGAGTCGGTGCTATGCTTGCGTGGACTAAGCGACATCATCAAAGGAGATGTACACCTACCGATGAAACTAAGCTGCCTGAGTGGTCAAAGCAGAACTCTGAGGCAGTAGCCTACATCAAACTGTCCTTGAGTGATGAGCAAGCATTACAATACGCCAACGAGTTGAATGCTAAACAACTGTTGGGTAGCATTGCAAGGAACTTTACCGGTACTTTAGAGGATAGAAAGCTTGATGCTGGCAACGATCTTAGAAGTTTACAACTTGTTGATTCAGAGTCTGTTCAAGACTATGTTGCAAGAGCAAAAGGCTTAAGTGTCAAGTATGCTTCACTCGGACTAACGATAACTGATAGAGAGCTGGTGTTCTATACAGTGTGTGGTCTGCGAGGCAAGTTCAGCAAGATCCGGGAGATATTGAAGACCCAACGTGAAAAGACTCTTGAAGAGGTCATGGAGGTTTTACGAGAGGAGGAATTGGAGCTAAATCGGAATCCAAAGCAAGAAGGTGCCTACATGACTGGATCTGTGCAGCGACGCCATAAGGATAATGTGATCTGCTGGAACTGTCACAAAACAGGACATCTGGCGAGACAGTGTTTTCTGAAGAAAGCGTCGCTGCACAGATCCAGTCATGTAGGCTCCTTCTTGCTTTGGATTCCGATTTAGCTCCAATTCCTCCTCTCGTAAAACCTCCATGACCTCTTCAAGAGTCTTTTCACGTTGGGTCTTCAATATCTCCCGGATCTTGCTGAACTTGCCTCGCAGACCACACACTGTATAGAACACCAGCTCTCTATCAGTTATCGTTAGTCCGAGTGAAGCACACTTGACACTTAAGCCTTTTGCTCTTGCAACATAGTCTTGAACAGACTCTGAATCAGACAAAGCCAGAAGGACAGAACAAAGAGGAAAAGTCCAAGAAGCATCTCTTTCGACGCAAGCCAGACTCTAATCCAGCATACGGAGATCGCCGAGAATGTGCCCTAACCGCTGCTGATCAATCTGCTGGAGGTATGTCTGATATTTGGATACTTAATTCAGGTGCTAGTTCACACATGTCAAACAATATTAAGTGGTTTAGTGACTTTAAAAGTAATCACGGTTTAATTCTTCAAGCTGGTATTGGTAGCAACTTGAAATACGAGGGTATAGGTGTTGTAAAAGCTAAACTTTGTGATGGTTCTGAAGTTAGTATGAAAGATGTATTACTTGTTAACAACTTAAGAAATAATTTGTTGTCTTTAACAACGTTAATGAAAAAAGGTTTTAAGATTTTTTCTAAAGATGACAAAGCGTTTATAATTGATAGTTTTGGTAATACTGTATTAACTGCTAAACTAATGAATAATCGTTTGGAAATAGTCATGACTCCTAATGCAATCACTAATTCATGTGTCGTTAATCATGCTGAGAAAGTTGATACTGGTCTCTTATGGCACAAGAGATTGTCCCATTTGAATTCTGATTATATTTCTAGGATGATCAATGAAAATATGATTGACTGTAAAGATCTAAATGTTGATAATTTAACTTGTGATGCTTGTAACATGTGTAAAATTAAATGTAAACCTCATAAAAGTATTGAGTATGACCAAAGTAATTCAATTTTGGAATTGGTACATGCTGATGTCTGGGGAAAATTGATGAATCTTTAGGTGGATCGAAGTATTTTTTAGTGTTAGTCGATGACTATTCTGGGATGTATTTCACTTACTTTCTTAAATATAAAAGTGAAGCTCTAGATATATTTAAATTGTTTAAAGAAAGATACGAAAACATGTATAATGTAAGGATTAAGCGGTTGAGATCCGATAATGGTGGGGAATTTCTTAATCGCGAGTTCAATGAATTCTTGGCTCAATCAGGAATAGTGTGTGAGTTAACTGTTCCGTTTAATCCCCAAAGTAATGGTAAAGCTGAAAGGGCTATAGGGGTTTTAGTTAATCGTGCAAAAACGCTACTATACGATAGTCAACTACCTCTAAGTTTTTGGGCTGAGGCCATTGCTTGTGCTACACACGTTTCGAACTTAACATATCGCAAAGGAAAAACCGCGACTCCTTATGAACTATTTACAGAGCGTAAACCTAACTTGAACTACTTGAAGGTATTCGGTTGTTTGGAATTTTTTTTATATTAGAAAGTCTTTACGAGGAAAGTTTCAACCCTCGGGTAAGCGTGGCATAATGTTAGGTTATTCCATACAAAGACATGGATTTCGAATATGACATACAAAGTCAGAAGGTAATTGAAGAACGTTCAGTAAATTTCAATGAGCAAATTAATGGTAGTGTTAAAAAATAAGAACTAAACTAAGAAAAAAAAAAGAAGAAGAATCCTTGTGAACTAACAACCATAGATAATTTGTTTCAGAATATAAATAATAGTTATGACAACAAAGATTCAGGTGTAATTGAATTTAATCTAGAACCAAATGGTCAATCGTGGAATTGTAATCCTAATCACCAAGAACCCAGGTAGACCATTAGGTTCGACTAATGAAGAGACAGGAAGAGACTGACCAGCGTAGATTAGAAGATGAAAGACACGCGGTAGAGTTAAATCTTCGAAGATCAGAACGTTTAAAGGGGAAAGAAAGTGTTAACTTCCGAAGACATTCCTCAGAATATAGCCGAAGTTAAGCAAAGTAAAAAATAAATTAAATTGGGAATGCGCAATTCAGGAAGAATTAAGATCTCTAGAAACACATGATGTTTTTGAAATTGTAGATAAACCATTGAATTCGAAAATTATCAAAAGTAAATGGGTTTTTTCTTTAAAAGACGGCATTGACAGTAGTCAAAAACGGTACAAAGCAAGACTTTGTGCTGCTGCTTTTAATCAAGTTAAAAATGTAGATTACTTTGAAACATATTCACCTGTGGTGAATATTGACTCCTTAAGAATATTACTAGCTATTGCTGCAAAGACTAATTTAGATATTAAATTTTATGATATAAAAACTGCATATCTTTATAGTAATTTAGATGAGACTATCTACATGTCATTGCCTCCGGGATGTGAAAAACAGTTTGGTGAGGATAAGGTATGTAAATTAAAGCGAAGCCTGTATGGGTTACCACAGTCGAGTAGAAATTGGTTTAAATCCCCTTGTTTCTGATAGTTGCGTGTTTTTATTAAACGACAATGACAGTTTTGTGGTAATTTGTGTTTACGCAGACGATTTGGTTGTGTTTAGTAATGATTCTAAGATTAGAGATCATGTTTTAATGAAACTTAAAGGTGTATTCAATTTGAGAGAAACTACTAGTTCAAATAAATTTTTGGGAATTGAAATTAACACTTCCACTACTGGAATTTCCCTCTCACAGAAAGAATATATTATTGAATAAGTATAGTTTGGATCAATGTAAGAGTGTGAAACTTCCAATAGCGAAAGGTGAAGATAGGTGTTTCGATTCAACAGATCAGTTGGTAGATCAAACGGAATATAGAGAATTAGTTGGTGAACTATTGTATCTTTCAAATCGGACGCGACCTGATTTATCTTTTGTGATGTGTTACTTATCTCAATTCAACCAGAGGCCAGAAAAGCGCCACTTTATGTTATTAAAGAAGGTTTTGAGATATCATCATAGAATAACACTTTATCTTTAGTACCTTATAAGTATATTGGTTATGTTCAAGCTAGCTCAGATGCAAGCTGGGGTAACGCCACTGATGGAAAGTCATTCTCAGGAGGTGTTATTCTTATTGGTTCATCTCTAGTAACTTGGAATAGCAACAAGCAACGATGTGTTGGCTTGTCGACATGGAGTTATTTTCTATATCAGAGACTGTGAAACAATTAACATGGATAACAAATTACATTAAAGAATTGGGTTTTTCAGAATTTTTCCAAGAACCTGTTAGTGTGTCTTCAGATAGTACATCTGCGATCAATTGGTTAAATGGTTGTAAGTCTTCAACTAAAACCAGACATGTTAATTTAAAGTTTCATTTTGTGAAGGACTTAATAGAAAGTAATGTTATTAAGTTAAAATATGTGAGTACTGATGAGATGGTTTCTGATTTTATGACGAAAGCTTTGTCAATTTATAAATTGTCATTTTGTACTAAAGAAGCTAATTTGATTTAGTTTTATAAAAATGGTCTTGTGTATTTACATAATTCGCAGGTGGAGATTGTTGGAGAAGATAGCGTGCATTATGTAAATCAGTTTCAATTCCTCACCGATAGGGTGACTTTGTATAAATATCTTGTTAAACTGTAATAAAGTGTTCTTGTTATGTTTTTACTCATGCCTAAGTTCATTGACCAACCACAAATCCAAAATTTTTTTCACATACAGTAGAGTCCCGCTTATCTGAAAGGTACAGGAGCGGAGCACTTTCGGTTAATCGAGATTCTATAGGAATTTTTGCATAATCATGAATCTACATCACGCCCAGAAAAACGCTGGCGAAGAGAAAATTTGACGTCATAGAGTATCCACTTCGTTACAAAAATCATAGAACAGGCCCATTGGCGGATCTAGGGGAGGGGCACGGGGGCATGTGCCCCCCCCCCCCCCCCCCGAAGAAAATGTACACTGGATATTATTGAATTTTCTATCAAATAGTTGATAAAATCTATTTTTTCATAATTTTTGGTGGGAAAGCGTAGCATTTCACATTCTGAATGACGTTATAATCTAGAAGACACAAATCTGTCAAGGTCACGATATTACGCAAAGTTAAAGAAAAGAAATAACAAAAACTAGCCAATCACAAATTTCGGCGAAAATAAAGTTTTGTAATTTTTTATTTATTTGGAGGGTGGCGCCAGTTATATTCCACATGTGCTATCCAACGATGCATATTTTTGTAAACGTTTTATTTTTGAGGTTTTGATTTTGCTTATATTAAATCCAAGTAACAATAAGTGTAGTTCAACTCGGGATTTTTTTGCGCCTTTTTCTCATATATTATACATCAAATTTCATAAGAAGATTGGATTATAAGAGAGTAAGTTATTAGCTTCTATATTTAATCAATAAGTAAGTTCTTATTTATAAAATTTGCTTGCAATTAAATCAATGATAATAAAAAACAAAAATAATACGTAAAATGTTCTTAGTTGCTGTCTAAGTTGCTGAGTTATAATATTTGTAAAGGTGGCATTTTAAAGACTATCTTCTGTAAGACGTCGTAAAATTAATTAAAAATATGAATTAGCTTTGGTGAAGTTTTAAATCATTTAATTTTTTAATTTTAATTGGTTAGCTTTTAACATGTCCTATTTAACTTGTTAGTTCCTACAAATTGTTTATATATTAGCGATATTGAATCTTCGAAAATTTGTGTGAATTAACTTTTTTTTTTCATGAAATATTTTGCTAATACTTGTTCCAAACCTGTTATTGAATGGGAATATTTCTTATGATGTCACACTCTCCAAACTGCAATTTCATTGGCTGCTTTGTTTTCTTTGACAAAGTGTTAATACAAGCTCATTGGTTTTTTATAACGACACACGCTCCGAACTGTGATTTCATTGGTTGTTTTGTTTTCTTTGACAAAGTGTTGAAACAATCCCATACACTAATTTCTTAAAAACTAATTTTTGTGCAATTAGTTTTGTATTTAGTAAATTTTTATTATTCATAATTTTTACAAATTAAATAAATGTTAAATTTAATATTCCGGAGCTAATTGTATAATTTTTTGTGCAGCAAATAAGCTGATTTATTAAATTATCTTTGTAGTTAAATTTTATATTGTTTCACATTTAGGTTGTTAGGCTCACAATTAGGTTGTTTCACATTTTGGATGGCAACAACTCCAACGGTTTGTTTCATTTGTTGTTTAAAACGTTTGTTAAAGAGAGCTTGCATAGAAATAAAAGTTTCTTTCGTCTATATCAGTCTTTTTGAGAGTAAAACCGAAGCAACCAATGATATCATCGCAGTTCGCGGAAAAATGATAACGAGCGTTACACATGTGAAACATTCCAATTGATTGATTTTTTCCTATTTATTGCACTTAATTTTTATTTAAAAAAAAAAGAATTATCGATTCAACAATACAAACATTAGTTATGTAAAATAAAAACTAATGTAAGTTTATAAATAGTAATTAGTAAAAAAAATTAATAGTAAAAATCTGTATTTACTATGTAATAATCTGTATTAATTCTAATTAAATATAATTTCATCTAAAAATATTTTTAATTAGAAATAATTCTAATTAAAAGTAAATTTGATTAAAAATATTTTAATTAGAAACATTTCTAATGAAAAAAATTAAATAAAAATATTCAAAAATTGAACCTCCCCCCCAGAAATTATTTCTAGTCGCGCCCCAGCACGATTGTTGTGTCCCCCTCCAGGGCGAATTTCTGGATCCGCCACTGAACAGGCCCTTAGATACATAGAAGCTCAAGATGAAGCCAATACTTCAGACGTTCTCTTGTTTAAAAGAAGGTGGGACAGGGTTGCTTTAAAACGAACCAAAATTGAGCAGTAAAAAAAAGATTATTGTATATTTTAGGAAATAAATCCAACTTTGTAAGTATGTATCTATTTTTTTGTGTATTTCTTTATTTAGGCTTTTATGTGTTCACTTCATATTTTAGCAACAAAAAAATCCAGAGCCTTTCGGTTAAGTCGAATTTCGGATAACCGGGATTAGGATAACCGCGATTCTACTGTATTAGTCAGGTCGCCAAACCCCGATTTTTGGCCGAACCCTGCACTGAGAGGTTATTTTTTTATTGACGATTGTTATAGATTCGAGGGTGTAGATTACAAATCTGGAAGGTACTTTTTTGGTACCCTTGAGCATTTTTAGTTATTCAAGATGACGTCTCCACCATCTTGAATTTTGTAATCTTAATAATCGAAGATCTATTTGACAGAAGTGAATAGTTTTTTCTTTATAGATGCATTTAGAAATAAAGTATCACAATTATCAAGAAAATTAAAAAAAAAAATTAAAGATGGTGTCTTCTGCCATATTGGTTTTTCTTTAGAATTTAATTTTTTTGAGTTTTTTCAAGAAAAAATTAATAGTTTTTCTTTTGTAAGTTCATTTTGTCGTAAAAAATGACTTAAACATTTGAAAAATCTAAATTCAATATGGCGGCTTGCGCCATCTTGGATTTTTCACCTTCTAATATTTTATGATCCATTCACGGAGGAAGGAGAAATGGGGAGAAAACAAAGGTGAAGCCATCACTGCAACGGGGAAGACATATTAGAGCGCCCAAAAAAAAGGCAGGAATGCTTAGGCGACTATGATTTTGTGTCAATATAATAGCGTCATAATTATTTTAAGAAAGATTCTGAAACGATTTTGATGGATTGAAGGAAGTGTTCCTTCTAGATGAATAATATTTTAATTTGCCCGTATTTTTAACGAAAATAGCACGAAATTAAATTTCAATGTTGTGCTTCACTGTAAAATAGAATTCTGTATTCCGAATTGAATAAATTTTATTTTACTATTATGGATTACTTATATGTGGAGTTTTAAGTAAAATCTTAACATTCTTATTTAGTTTATTCTTACGAATTTTATAATAAAGACTCATTTATTAGTAAATCAAAATTTAAAACTATTAAAACTGTAGTCTATTTCAACAACTATTTGTTTACAAATAACTTTAAATTATTCTTCAAATATTTTAATAGCATAAATAGGTTTTCCTTTAGTTATTATCAAAAAATTATTTACATTAATTATTAACCTTAATAAAACATTTAATGCTAATGTTTATGAATTTTATTATTAAAAAGTAACTTTTTTTAAATTGTGTAAAATATGAACACAATAGTCTAACTTATGTTAGATATCAAGTTCTTGTCGGACGTCATAAGGTTTTCAAAAAATTGTCCATGCGCAAGTGGTGGCCGCTTGAGAACTTTTTTTGGTTTTAAAGGTATTGCTGAAAACGGAAAGAGATACTGCCTTCAAATTTGGTACAAATGTTCCCAGTACCAGAGTATTTTTTAACATAGTGGCTGGTCAACGTTAGTGTCGCCCAGTGAAAAAAAAAACATAATTTCTCAAAAATCTTGTCCTTTATATTATACATCAGGTACTTGATTTTTAAATATATTATACTTATATATATATTTAAAAATCAAGGACCTGAAAATAAAATAAATGTGATTTGTTTACTTATTTGTTTATTTTTAGATGTTTCTCTCTGTGTTTAAATTAGTATAATATTATGAAAAAATATTTTCATGAAGCAAATTTTTTTTATTTAATTTCTCAAAGTTATTTTGTGTGTTTAATGGCTTCTTAAATTCTATACATTTTTCTTTTACACAAAAAGTTTTAATTGTTGCTGTAAAATAAAAATCAGTTTTTTCTCTACATTGTAGTAAGATTTATTACTCCATCATCTTTTTATCATCGTCATCGAAATTTTTATTCAACAAAATGTATTGTTTATAAGCTTACTATTCTTCGTCAACCTATTTTATTATGTTGAACACATCCCAGGTAAGAAAGAAATATAAGTGGCTTTGATAATGTATTTTTCATGCGAAGTTTAAACATATTTTTAAACAAACTAAATTTTTCTGAAATAAAAAAATTACATTTATTTAGCTTGTATTTCCAAATGTTTCACATTTATTCTGATAAGTACATGAATGTATATATCTGAAATTATAGCTAGAGTATATTTTTTTTAAATCCTCCAAAGTCACTTTTCCTGAAAATATTTATTTTCTCCTATTTCGTACAGCGCGCAGGATGGACTTATTTCCCTGTATTTAGCTTCCCTGTTATACTTCACAGTTACTTCACTCCGCTAAATGGTGGGGATTAGGGAATTTCGACTCCCCACTACTCGTTCCTCCACGGACCCATTGGCCCAAAGTTAAAAATTTTCATTTTTACTTATAGCATATATTACTTTAAAAAAAACTTAAATTTGAAATTATCATAAAGAATTACTTAAACACTTAAAAATAATCAAAATTTAAAATAGCGGCTTCCGCCATCTCGGATTTTTCACCTTCTTATATTTCGTGATACCCGGGGTATAGCCGGGCACCCTGCCCCTGGGGATTATATCAGGGGAATGGTCCTCCAGGTTGGGGGTTGGGCGTAGGGCTAACAACCCTACCCTGTAAAAAATCCACTGTTCAGAAGTCTAAAGAAGAAAAAACCAGACTGCTCTCACGGAAAAAGACCCGAAAACGATCAATGGACCCGAGATTTGGTTTTTAGAATGTACGCACTCTTTATCAGAGTAAGAAGCTACAAATCTTAATCGAACAAATGGATACTACAGGTTGATTTGCTTGCAATTCAGGAAATGAGATGGACTGGCACAGGAATACTAGACAAACGAAAACACACCATCTGCTACAGCTGCCACGACACTAAGCACATGTTTGGTACAGGCTTTATTTTGAACCAAAAAATCAAGCACCTCATGATGGACTTTAGAGCTGTTTCACCAAGACTCTGTTACCTGCGGTTAAGAGGAAGGTTCAACAACTACTCCATTATTAATGTCCACGCACCGACAGAGGAAAAGGATGATGATGAAAAGGACAGCTTCTATGAGAAACTTGACCGCCTGATGCAAAGCTGTCCTCGACACGATGTGCAGATTATTATGGACGATCTGAATGCCAAAGTGGGCAAATAAGTAGAGTTCTGTGATGTAATTGGTAACAACAGCCTGCACAATGTTTCAAATGATAAAGGTATCAGGCTTATCAGCTTTGCTGCTGCCCATGGTATGGTGATTGGAACCACTTTATTCCAACACAAAGATATCCACAAGGTAACTTGGAGATCACCAAATGATGCTTCCTTTAATCAAATCGATTATATTTTAATCGATTCAAGACATGTGTCTAACATCTTAGATGTCAGAACGTTTCGAGGGGCAAACACAGATTCTGATCACTTTTTGGTGATTTGCAAATTTAGAGCGAAGATCTCACTGGCAAAGATTGACAAAAAATCCAACTTAAAAAAGCTAAACTGTAAGCTCCTCAGTCACCCTAAAACTAAAAAGGAGTACCAAACAATGCTGGAGAATGAATTGAGTAAAAATGTGCTCGATAATGATGATGTAAACAAGAAATGGGAGGCTACAAAGAAATCTATTTTATCAACAGCTGATGCGGTTTTGGGAAGAGAGAATGCACCCAGGAGACAAGATTGGTTCGACGATGAATGTAGGGCTGCTAATGAAATAAAAAGAGCCTATAAAAGAATGATCAACAAACGATTTACAAGGAATGCGACGGAAGAATACAAAAGTGCTAGAAGAGAAGAAAAAAAGGCTTCACAAAAGAAGGAAGAGGATCTACAAAGAGGGTTTATTAGAAGAGGTCGAGCGTCTCAGGTCCAGTAATGAAAGCAGAGCTTTCTACAGAACTGTAAATCAAGAGCGCAAAGACTTTAAACCAAGAACTACCCTTTGTAGAGATAAAAACGGAGTGATTATCAATGAAAAAAATAAAGTTATTGAAAGATGGGTTGAACATTTTGATGAATTACTTAACCCAGATAGATCAAGCGGATCACTCGCTGAGACCGATTTACCTACCAGAGGGTATGAAGAACAGGAATTGATTGATGTCTTAACTTTCTACGAAGTGCAACAGATTGTTAATGAACTGAAAAATAACAAAGCTGCTGGTCCCGATGAAATCCCTTCAGAATTAATAAAATGCGCTGGCAATCAGCTAACAATAATTTTTGAAATTATTATTTTAATCTGGGAAGCAGAAACTTTACTGAATGATTGGAAACGTGGCATATTGTGCCCAATACATAAAAAGGGAGATACCCTCAGTTGTGAAAACTATAGAGGGATAAGTCTACTCTGCACTGTCTATAAAGTTTTCTCAAATTTACTATTTCAACGATTGTCTCCTATTGTTAACGATCTTATAGGAGATTATCAATGTGGCTTTCGAAAAGGAAGGTCCACAGTTGACCAAATTTTTACACTGAGACAAATCTTAGAAAAATGTCGAGAATTTGGAATTGAAACGCACCATCTTTTCATAGATTTCCGGGCAGCCTATGATAGTATCGATAGACTAGAAATTCAGAGAGCCTTGTTAGACTTCGAGGTACCAAAAAAGTTAGTTAACCTATTGAAGCTCACCTTCATGGATACCTCTTCTATGGTGCGTATACAAGGAGAACTATCTAAGCCCTTTGAGATCTGCAATGGTGTTCGACAAGGAGATGCTCTTGCATGCCTCCTATTTACAATAACTTTGGAAAAGGTTATCAGGGATTCTGGCATAAACACAAGAGGAACAATTTTCAACAAATCTGTACAGATCCTGGCTTATGCGGACGACATAGATATCATTGCTAGGTCTGCAAGCACACTAAGGGAATCCTTCACTGCAATAGAAAAAGCTGCAGAAAAGGTAAAGCTAAAGATAAATGAGGGAAAGACAAAATACATGTATTGTGGAAAGAACAATATTGGCTCTACTTTTGAAATCGAGGGACATAGATTTGAACGAGTTGAGAAATTTACTTATTTAGGCTCTGTGGTTGAGTGCCAAAATGGCATCAGCCCCGAGATCAGGAAGAGAATTGCTGCGGCCAACCGATGTCTATGTGGACTCAGAAGTCAATTGAGGAGCCATTTAATTAAAAGAACGAAAATCCTGTTATACAAAACTCTTATAAGACCAGTGCTGACATATGCCTCTGAGACCTGGTCACTTACGTCAACGGAAGAAAAAATGCTTGCACTCTTTGAAAGGAGAGTGCTGCGGACCATCTTTGGTGGTGTATTTGACAGGGGAGCCTGGCGGAGAAGATTTAACTTCGAACTGTACAAGCTATACAATGAGGATGACGTCGTCAAATTTATCAGGCTGAATAGAATGAGATGGGCTGGCCATCTATTGCGAATGGACGCAGATCGGGCTGCTTTAAAAGTTTTTAATGCAGTCCCATTCGGACAACGACCAAGGGGCAGACCAAAACGACGGTGGATCGACTGCCTGGAGACGGACTTCGATCTCATGAAGATTAGAAACTGGAGGTCCCAAGCACAAAACAGAGCAGGATGGGAAAAACTTCTTAAGAAGGCGAAGGCCCACAACGGGCTGTCGGGCCAACTATGATGATGATGATGATATTTCGTGATCCATTGGCCCGAAATTAAAAATTCTTTCGATTTTAATTGTATATTGTGTTTAAAAATACTTTAAAACCACATTAAACTTGAAGGGAAAATATTAAAGATGGTGTTTTCTGCCTTATTAGACTGCAGTATTTTAAATATTTTGCTATTCATTTCGGCAAAATTACTAAAATTTTTTAAGAACCATACTCTTATAAAATGCTTCCTCTTTTCAAAGAAGATTACTCTCACACTCCGAAACACAAGGTTGCGTAAGCTCGTATCCTCTCGATATCTCTCACCCTCACATCTTGTGGATAAGAAATTTCCCCCTCGAGCCCATAAATCGAAGTCAATGGCTTTGGACTTGCTGAGATCTTGTTGAAAGGTAGAATTCTAATTATATGGGATCAATGGTTAATAAACATTCAGAAAACTCTGCAAGAAAGACTGTATCCAACCACTAGAAGTGGTAACCTATTTATTAGAAAATTGGAGGTTGGGACTTAAATAGGAGCGAAAGAAATACTTTTTCTTAAATGCTTATGATCGTCACATTCTTAAGCAGTGTCGGGTGCACAAAGTCCTCTTAAACAATTTCAGGGTTGTGATTTTAAGTTAGATAGACACGATACAATTTCAAGAATAAAAATGCCATGTCTAAATCCTTACCTTACAACCTAAAGATCGTTCATGTAATCTTCAATTTAAACCATCTATGCCTCTTGAATGTTCTTTAAAAACAGAGTTGCAGCTTAGAATGTTAAGTGATGGAAAAGTTTCGCTTTACAATGCTAGAAATAAATACTTTGAATTCTTCAAAGACATTCTCTTTAAAGAACGCTGCCCGGAGTTTAATGAATAAATACTTTATTATGCCGAAAATATGAATTTCAGATTCAACCAGAAACTACTGCAAAGTATCAAACTCTGATAGACAGGATAGCTTCTTATCCAGACGCAATCATGACATCTTTAGTAGAAGCCCAACAACTTACTAAACTAGCTGGTCAAGAGTTTGCTATTTATTTGGGATCAACAGTTGTTTAGGGTGGCTTTGCAAATCCCCTTGTTGATAAGTTTTATAGGTTGTGTGGGTTTTATAATGAGTGAAGTCATGTGGGGTTTTATTTGAGGACTTGCAGCTAAACTGCAGCAGAGATCTTGTGTCACTTTTAGAAACCAAGGGTTCTGAATAGCAAAACTAGTAGAGTATCGGTGAACAGTTTATTGAAACCAGTTTTCTTCACGATGTTTTATATGGGAACCAGACGGGAATAAATTTATCCCATCGTATTGAAGTTTTTCCTAAAATTCTACCCTATTTCTTTGCATCAGGTTATCAAAACTATGCACGATATAGATTATTATATTTAAGAGGGAATGGGAAAAAATGCTCTAAAATGCTGAGTACTTGGAATGGAACAGTAACATGTGGATTGAAACTGCGTTCATGCTTCAGCTATGGTAAAAAACAGATTGTTGAAATAACTTCAAAGCCAGCTGCTCTAAGAGATTGGGCTTTGAGTTTACATATTTATACTTAGTTAGTAAAAGACATAACGATAATTCTGTATTAAAAATATACCTAAAATAGAAGGATTTTCTAAATTACAGCTAATAGATCGCCTAATTGTAAAGGCAAAAAAAATCCAATAATGTGAAAGACGCCATCCTGAATTGCAATAAATTCAGATATCTTGCAATTGTGTTCCACATTTATGTATTTTATACCATTCTTTATTGTGATTTTTTTTTAAGTGTAAGTAATTCTTTGTGCTGATTTTAAAGCATTTTTAAGTAAAATATATAAGTAAAAGTGAAAGAATTTTAATTTTGGGCCAATGGATCACGAAATATTAGAAAGTAAAAAATCCAAGATGGCGGAAGCCGCCATCTTGAATTTTGATTTTTCAAATGTTTGTCATTTTTTACGACAAAATGAATTTATAAAAGAAAAACTATTAATTATGGCCGAAAGAACTCGAAAAATTAAATTAGAAAGAAATTTTAAAAAAATATGGCGGAAAACGCCATCGTAACAATAAAAAAATACCCAAGGTTAGCAAAAAAATATCTTCTAGATTCATAATCTACATATTAAAACTAAAATTAAGAAAGATTTTCACCGCACCCCTCCCCTGTGACACATGTTGTCAGGTTGTCGGAAGTTTTCCTATTACGACGTGATCAGATGTTTCAATGTCGGTTTCAATTCGCTTTCCTCGCAAGACAATTTGGCATTTTCTCTAGTGCTTCGGCTGTAATTTATAGTTTGTTCTTTCAAGTTAAGAGGTAGAAGCAAATTATCTTCTCAAAGTTCATATATATATATTTGGAAAAAAATGTTTATTATGCATTTAAAAAATAATATAAATAATAAAATAATAAAGCATAAATACACCGTATATACTCGTGTATAAGCAGAGAAATTTTTAACATATTTAGTGCTGCAAAAATTGGGGTCGACTTATACTCGAGACATCATATTTCCTAACAAAAAACCCCTCCACAATCCTTAAACTAAAACTAAATTTCAATCAAACTTAAGATTTAAATACTATCTATTAAAAATAAAGACAGAAAAACAGTTAAATTTTGAAGATGAAATAAGATTGGTATCCCCCATAATGATGCTTAATTGTTAGTTCTCGGTGTGATGCGTATTTTGCACTTGTAGCTCTGACACAGGGCAGTTCAGCCAACCAGTCTTTAGGGTGTAAAGAAAACAACATCGGTCCGTGACCTTGGCAGCATGGTCTTCACGCTTCACTGAACTTAGTTTCAACTAAGATTCTCCATTCAGGGTCGGCAATGTCAAGGACACTCAGAGATGAAACCCGTTTTATTTTCATTGGGGTTGAAATTTAGCTTGCAAAATAATTTTTAAAAATTACGATCCCGTTATGAACCGGTTTCTTCTCATTTTCTTCAGAAGGCTCTGGCCTTATTTCCTTTCTCGACTAATACACGGGTTACCAATTTTGGAAGGATATTTGGTTTAAAAATGGGAAGTCGGCTTATACACGGAGTTGGGTTATACACGAGTATATACGGTAATATACTTATTATGTTACCTACCTTTACTTCGGTTTTTATTATATGTATATGTATATATAATATATATACATACAAACATACATATACATACTAGCTTTATAAATTCGATGTTGCACAGGTGTACTTTTAATAACGTTGATTGTTTTTTTATGTAAACTTTTATTTTATACCAATTGATCCCCTCTCTACTGGTCAGCACCCCATCAGGATATTATAATCTCCACCCATTCTGATATGAGGAGTCTGATTTAATCCAGGTTTTTCCAGGAATTAGAGGGCTATACCCTACGTTAAATTTTCAACTTCGTCAAAAGCTGCCAATGCTAAAAGTCCATCAGCTTTACATTGGCTGTACTAAATTGCCGGTTTCATAAACAAAGAAAAGGAGAAAATTGAGAGCAGTATTCAGCAGATCTAGAATAGTTATCAGCTTTACTGTCATGAGACATTGTAGCAAATATCACCCAATTGTCTGAAACATGTCTGAATGTAAAATTGGGAGAAAAATAATATATCTAGTCGAATAAAACTCAAGAGAAAATAACCAAGGAAAAAATCACAGGAAACTAAACCCAGACAAAATTTACATACATGACTTGAAGTAGGACCTGATGAAGGATATGTAGATAACTTGAATAAGGACCTCAGAAGAGGGACAGATTTAGGTACACTTTATAGAATTTCATCGTGTTTATTTTCTATGACATGGATCTGATGTAAGTTCAAGGGGTAAGAAGGCTGAAAAACAGTATGTTGGGGAAAAGAACTTGAGCCTTTATTAGAATATTTTAAAAAATACCCGAAACAATAATAAAGTCAGAATAGAAATGGAAAAATCGACGGTTAATTTAAATACAGTTAAATTTTATAAGGAATTATTAACTAATATTAATTATTGATAAATATCAATTATAATAGGTATTAATTATTAACATTAATTTGTTAGTAATTAAGAATAAACGGATGACAGAAAAAATAAAAAAAACTCGGACAACCTTTTTTCCTAAAACCTAAACCAATTTCTTGCAATTAAAAGCTGCTTTTCAAAAACCAGTTGTTAAGGGTCAATTAAACCAGAGCGGTTGGACTGGATTTGGACATTTTCTTTTAAAAATATTTTTTTCCTTCAAAACCCACCATATCTAATATTGGGTATTTCCTAAGTAGCTATTCTATTTACCTGGTTTTCTTTAGTTACAGAAGTTCCAAACGCTTGGAAGGTGGGCACTTGAGCCTGAAGTCGGGGAGAGTTGTTATATAAAAGATGCACTGCATTGGAAAGATCTTTTTCTTTGTCTTTAGCTGATTGAGGCTTTTTGATAAAAGTATCAGAAGAGTAATGTACATTGTCAACTGTTGTGCCATGACAACTATAGTTTAATAGCTCATATTGCCTTGAATACTAAGGAAAATAGAAAAAAAAAGACAGTCACTATGGAGGTTAAAATTTCTATAAATAAAATGTGTTTGAATATATTTTGTGTGTGTTCTTTTTATCATCCAGCAAAATTAAAATACACAGAGATTTTACACTTTATGATGAAGATAACATGCAAGCAACTATTAAACCAGAATTAATTATTTAAGTGATAAATTAAACATTTTAAGTAATTGAATTGAATACACAATTGAAAATATTGTGTTATTAAATTCAATTAAAATGTGTGAATAAGGTCAACTGTACCAAAGTTGTTGGTTAAGAAAATTTTTGATTAGGATAAATTTATTTAAAATAAAGTTAATTATGCAGTTATATTAAAAATAAGAGTTTACCAAACATATACTTTCCTCTGTAATGAGGAAAAAAATATACTTTTTGTTACTTTAACACTCGAAATGAACAAACATTAAATTGTATAAAATATTTACTTACTTCATCATAAAATATAGTAGCATGTTTTGCAGAGACATACTTGCAGCAGCCAAATTTATTGAAGCACAAATCCACAGCAACTCCTTCATAATAGAATTTTAAAAAATCTTAAGGCATGAAAGAAGATTGAAAGCATATAAACATAGATTGAAAAGTATATCAGCTTTATTTTGTGAAGAATATTGGCATTAAGTCTTAGGTTACAAACAAATATGAAAAGGAAACTTGCATACCTAGAAGTAAATTTATTAAGGCTAAATATCATCCCATGTTTTTTTATTAAATAATTCCAGGAACACTACAGATAGTCAGGGTTCCAAATGCTGCCCCCCCCCCCTAAAAAAGGGTATACCAGGTTTGGAGTATTGGTAACAAGGCTTTGATTGTTTCTGGTAGATTTCAAATTAGTTTGACGACACTCTGCAAATGATACGAATATTTTTTTTATTCAAATATTCATTAGGAGACTTTGCACCCTGAATAAAATGGCACTTGCGTATAGGCTATCAATATATTTAGTTTAAACACTGATTTAAGTTAAAATTTCTTTTTATTTCAAATACGATAATATCTAACATTTTTTTATGGCTATCCCAAACATACAACTGACATAAGGGTAGAGCCTCAACAACTATTCAGACGTTGCAGAAAAACAGATACACAAATATACCATACGACAGAGAATTAAAGAAGATCACAATTGGCAACTAGCACCAATTTTTCCAGCAAACCTAAAATTTTGAAAAATCCTTAAGTCAAAATCGCCTAATGTAATTTTTGTAAAACCCCTTAAAGTCCAATAATTGCTGAACTCTGGCAATTCGAAAATTAGACCTCTGCCTCCTCCTCCCCCCCCCTCTTCTCATAATGCATTTAAAGTTACATCTGGAATTTAAAAATAGTTAAAACATTTACAGAATTGATTTTAAACCTTTACCACTGAATCTACCAGGATCAAAACATTTTAATGAACGCTCAGGAAATCAACTCTTTCAGATAATTTTATTTTCTGGTTAATGATAAAACGCCAAATAGGGTCACCCAAAAATGTTGATTCTGGGAAACTATAATTCAAGACATAATGGCTGCTTGTTATGCGTTATATATAATGCAAATGAGCAGGCAGTGTTGCATTTAAAAATATCATAAAACAGTTATAATAAAACAATATTTAGCAATTTTTTTAATTTGATTTTGGATTTTAAATGCTGAAAATCAAAATCTAAATGCATGAATCACTAACCCCTGTAGGAAATTTCAAGATTCCTACCAAGAAACAGAGGTAAAAAAAGTGAAAATTATGATCATTTGAAAAAAAATAAATAAGAGACCAAAAAAGTGACTAAAATAAAGAACACATCGGCAAAATATTGCATCTATATACTAATATCTGAAACTCAACGTTTGTGACTTGTTCGGACTTGATGCCAGAAGTCCTTCTAAAGGTCACATGACAAGTGTAACCACTTTAGTTTTAAAAAAAAATCAATGTTCTTTGGTTTAAAGTTTTGATTACTGTAATCAATCTAAAGGACGAAGATGGGAATCTTAGCATTTAGTTTCCACAGAAAATTAAAGCAGCAATTTTGTTTTATTTTTATTTAAGCTTTGATTAAAATTATCTATAGGTGAAAACAACCCTGTTGCTAGATAAATTTAATTTAAATAAGCATGCAATAAACAGGGGCTAAATATTAAGTCGATAAACTGGTTGAAACAGCGGATACTTTCAGTCTGTATTAATCCAATGCAAACGAAAATAAAGGTTCCGTTATATTATAAATCTAGCTATCTTATGGGGCTTTATTGTTAGAAATCACCAATAATTTGCCTGTCGCCTCTGTGGAACTGTGAACTGTCCCTTTTGTGTATCCCCGCGCATCCAAACACTGAACTACGCTTTGGTCAACACGAACACTCTCAGCACTTAACTTTCAGCTCTCATTGAACGAGCAATGCTCGTTAGCTTTTCTAATGACGGGATCTACCTACAACGGTCCAGTAAATCACCTCTAAATTCTTTTTATTTAATAAAAACTTGCACTCACTTTGTATTGATAGCTTTGCTATCATTTATAATTCCACTTTTTGAAAATGGCTTGAATGTTTTATTGTAAAATTAATTTTGAAAAATATTCAAGCTATTTTATAAAAACGTCTGGATCTGAATTTTCATATTCATATTTTAATATTCATTTATCTTAAATCCTTTTCCCTCGTATCAGGAGCCTCATCAAGCACTTTCATGTGTCCATTTTATTAGGAATGAATAAATGGTTGTAACATTCTACTACTTATCGTAGCTTTTTCTCCAAATTATAAGGAATTTTAACCCCTATGGCACTTCACAACTGTGTCTTTGATCTTGTGGAATAAAAGTACACACAAGTTCAAAATATGATTACGAAGATTTACACTGGCGGTCAAAACCGTAATTCAAAATTTCCTTGTTAAAGTGATTTGAAACATTTTTGTTTGACAGTAATTCACATACATTTCATTCATTTTAAACTATATTCACTGAAACACAGAATTTGTCATTAGTTTATTCCAGTAAGCAGAAAAATGCTTTGACCAAGTAAAGATTATTTCATAAATTTATTCTGGATAAAACTACTGGGTTAAATTAT
This sequence comes from Oedothorax gibbosus, assembly GCA_019343175.1. Classification (NCBI taxonomy): domain Eukaryota; kingdom Metazoa; phylum Arthropoda; class Arachnida; order Araneae; family Linyphiidae; genus Oedothorax; species Oedothorax gibbosus. The sequence continues at coordinate 543,342 of JAFNEN010000223.1, forward strand.
CGCAGAAGAGTTAAACAAGGGCTTTTGGTAACGGGTGCGGGTCTTTTAGTTTTGAACTGCGGTCAAGTGGTGAAGCCGAGATCCCAGCTGGCACCCAAGCGATATTGCTAGTAGTGCGGATAAAACTAAACCAAATAGTAATATATGGTTGATGTGAATGCTTGCACTGATAATACAAAATCTTTTTTTTTTAAAATTTATTCTTAAAAGTAGAATTAAATTTTGGACAGCATTTTAATCCAGGAAATGTTAAAACTAATACTAAATTACAAATTAAAATATTCTAGGGGAATATTCTCGAAACGGACTTGTTAATCATAATCACAAATTTAAGTCCGATTAACATTCAAAATCCGGATAGTGAAAACATGTAAAAATGCTGAAAACAATAAATCATTCATTTATTCCAGTTAAAGCTTGAATTCTGAATAGCATCTCAACCTTAGCAATCCAATTGTAACTCATTCTCACCAAAACCAGTATGGGTCATTGCCAATCTAAAGGGTAGAAAATCAGGACAAATTTAGCAACAATTTATTATTATTATTTTTTTAAACCTAGATGTGCTACTTTCATCCACTTTTCCAAATTACTTAATGAGCAATTTTAGTTAGTCTATTTTAAACGAGTAATTACACATTTTAATAATTAGTGTGTAAACTGAATAGACGATAGTCTTCAGGGAGTGGGACATTCATGATCATGCGTAATTACGGTTTTACAATTATGGTAATTGCAATTTTTAGTGATTTGAAACAAATAAAAGCAAGGTTTATTATTTAAAAAAAATCCTAATTTAAATTATTGTTTAATTCAAAAAGTGTGTCCACTTTAGAGACAATCATGTCTATTCCTTTACTAGAACATCTCCACAGAGTGTACATCCCCGTAGTGGCCAAAATGTATATTTTGATTTTTAGAAGATAAAGTTTAGCCGATAGAAACACACTGAGTTCAGTGTAAAAATGGACCACATAAATGAAGATTGCAATAGTAATAAAAAGTTTTTAAAAATAAAGTTACATAAATAATTCAATCCATGGAATGGACAAGTGATGTAGCCAAATGAAGATATCACATAATGTTTTTTTAACAACAACACTGAAACAACCAAACAGTTATCTACAATTATACCACAAGCAAGATGGCTTTCTTATCTTCTTTTAAGGTTATTCTGATGGCTGGTAGAACCATTTAAATGTATTTTAGAGCATTAAAAACTGATACCCATGGAGTGGACACATTTTATGAGAGCAATTAAAACAATCAATTAAAAAAAGTAAATTTTTCACCTTTCACTTCCAATTTTTACATTTTCAATAATATTTTTTTTATAAAAACCAAACTACTGCAAAAATTTCTTAAACCACTTAATGCATGTAATATTACATTTTATGAATCTTCTTGGGGATAGTTCAAGAAGTGGACATTTCAATATTTGGGATAGAATTTTTAAGAGATTAAATTACGATTTTGAACTTTGTTTATTGCTCTTCTGCCTCAAAACATTGTGTTAAATGACTTTGATGCAAAAATTTGGAAATATAATTTAAAGTCACTGAAGGATGAAGACACAGTTTCCCTTGTTTTTGTTCCCACCCTTGTTTTGGCAATAACCCATATATATGCACCATAACTGAATGGTAGGGGGGCTATATCTGGAGTTAAATCAGACTTTCAGGTGCAAAAACAATAATGCCACCAAATGTTAACACCACAATACGCAGATTTTTAAAAAAGAACCTGAAATGTGTTTTCTGTATTTAGAGAGATACCACCCTTCTGGTGATAAAATCAATTTTATTGCCAAAAACTGAAAAAGTAATATAAATATACTATTCGAGTTATAAATGCTCACATATTCAAAATTTAAATATAGTGATTAGAGCAAATCTTAAATGAATTGGTAAAATAGTATGAATACAGCTAGCGGATCCTTATATTTTCTATAATGACTACTTGTGCATGATTCATGTGAAAAAGTTAATAAAAGAAATTACCAAAGCCAAGATGCATTATCTTTTTGGTCATAGTTACAGGCTCACCAAAACCATCAAGAGGCACAAGTATAGCTTTCACTGTAGGTGCTGGTGTTTGAATTGCTGAAAAAGAAAGTTTAAACAAATGATTTATATAACAATGCTTAAAACTTTTCTGCTCTTGTTAAGAGTTGTATTTGCTAGATCGCAAGTTGCTATAATGCTTTATGTCAACTAGTCTGTCCCAAAAGTTTAGAAAAAAAATTGAGTCGCACAATTTCACTGAAAAGGTTTAGTGAAAAAAGTTGTGGTAGTAAGGATCAGGAACGTATAAAAAATTAAATATATCATGAATCCACAAAGATAATAATAAAAAAATTATTAAATAACAGAGAAAATTACCAAAAAAATCTGTTTCAAAAATATAGAGAAAATCAATTTAATGCACTTTTAATGGTCTAATTCCACATTTAATTCCTAATTTTTTTATGATAAATAAAAAATATCCTGTGAATTTAAAAGATTTAGTAACACTCCTGGTTCAATTTTATACTAAACAGCCAATATAGCCATTTAAAGACTTTCTGTGAAATTTTACTGCCTATTTGCTTCAAATTTACAAGTTGACAGCTCCAAATCCAAATCGAATGCCTACCAGTCCATATCACCTTAAAGTTTTACCAAGAATTCGTGGATTTGGAGACATGCATAGAAAGATTTTCTTGAAGAAATCTTTAACATATAAAATCACAAAATAGCAGCAAAGTGTTCAATTTTGCACTTTAGTACAATGCAGAGATAGTCTTCTCTTCAAAAACATGAAAAAAAAAGTCTGTCCCTTCAATATAAATGCCCTCCACACCATTACAAACATTCTACCTTGTTGATAGTTTTTTAGGGGAAAAAACGGTTTCTTCAAAAGCTACCTTTTCAATATTTGATTACACCGAACAGATTTAAATAACACTAAAGAGAAAGGTTAAATTGTAATCGGTTCAAAGAAACAGTTTTTTCTCAAGAAACTGCAAACTGCAGTATCAAGACGGAACTTTTGTAATAGTGTAGAGTGAATATATGTTGAAGGGACAGACTTTTTTTTGGCATTTTTGAAGAGAAGACCATCTCGGCATCGTAAACTAAAGTGCAAAAAGAACAATTTTTGCTACTTTTTGATTTTATATGGGAAAGACTGCATGTTTCATTGAGAACATTGGTCAATGTATGTCTCTAAATCCATGAATTTGTTACAAAAGACCAAGGTGATAGACTGGTAGCCATTTGTTTCGGATATAGGGATGTTACCTTGTAAATTTGAGGCAAATGGACAATACTATTTCATCGTAAAAACAGGTAAAAACGACTATATTGGCTGTTTTCTATTGAATCAGGAGTGTTACTAAATCTTTTAAATTCACCCTATATCGTGTTTTTTTAATTTACATAAAAAATAAATACAATTCAAGCAATAAAAATGCGAAATTTGGCCATTAACCCTCTAAAGGGATACAGACAAATAAACCCGTCACCTGACTGTCAAGCTTTCCAGCAACACAAATAATTTTTAAAAATTTAAAAAAATAAATTTTAAAATTTAAAGCATGGAGGAGCCATTTCCAACAATCTGCTACAGAAATATAATTTTGAAAAAATTTAAGAAATTTAATTTTAGTTAAAAATTTTAAATTAAATCTCATTAAGTGAAAACAAGTTTACACTTCAGCCAATTTGCTTATCCCTCAGAGGGTAAATCGTGCATTCAATTCATTTTCTCTATATTTTTTAGACAGATTTTTTTGATGTTTTCCCTATTAATATTAAAGCAAATAAAATGTATTGTTTATGATTTTTTTTTATGATTCATGGTTTTTTTTTTAATATATATACCTATATCTTTACTATTCAAACTTTTTCAACTAAACCTTTTCAGTGAAATTTTGTTAATCAAAATGTTTTTTGTATAAACTTTTGAAGCAGACTACAAAATAATTAATTTTTTCAAAAAAATAATTGCTAAATAATGGTAAATTTTAGTTTAATAAAAGAAAAATGCAATTTTTTTAATGCTTTTAGTTAATTTGACTAGTAAATAAAAGTAATACAGAAAATATTACCCTGTAAATGTTTTTCTTTTTTGACAGCAAGAGTCTCTTTTTTTGGAATAAATTGTTTTAAGTACTCATAAGCACACAAACGCATTAATCCACTATCCATTTGTTTCAATTGAACATCTAAAATAAATTTAATTAAATTTATTAACTTGTACTGTTTTTTATAAGTTTGTACTTTATTTAACCACTTGCTCAATTTAAATAAAGTCTTTAAACTAAATCAGTAGTTCTGAAACTTTTTAATCCTCCACTAGCTTTAAAGAAAATATGTTCCACTAGATCTTTTAAGAAATATTGTTAACTGCAAATAAATCATTAAATTTAAAGGGCTCAAGTCAGTTGCAGAATTTCCGCTGTGCCTTGCCTTTTAACAATTCAGGGAAAGAAGAAGTGTATACAGAAATCTATCTGTGGGCTTGACCCTTTTTCACATTTAGTGTACAATTTATATAGATGCTGCAATAAATGTACACTGAAAATGTATTGAAATTACATATATATGAAAACAATAACAAGAAAAGTTAAAATACATAATTCTTGGCCCTGTAAACATTGTAGATAAAAACGGCTGCTATTAAAATTATACACATATAAAATTAAAAATTTGAACAATAAATCTAACAAGAATGATAAACTTGGCGGGAATAAATCAATTTGGTAAAGGTGCTATTGTTATCAAGAACAAATCTACATGTTTAGCAATTTGAAATTTATTTTTTTGGTTGACAGATTCATTACAACACTGAACCATGCTTAACCAAATATGATGCTGGAAATTAAACTTTTGCACAATTTTCCATAATCCCGGTTAAAGTTTTGGGACCTGTGTTTGAAGTCAGAATTGCATGTATCAATCAGTCAACAAATTTGAATTTCAATGCCTCACTTGAAGTTACCTCTAGTTTTATTAGTTCATCAAGTAATGCAGGACTTTCTTTTTTATATAAACTAAAACTATTTCATTATATTTGTAGTCATAGTTAAAAGAGGTAAAATTAAAAATGTGTCAAATAAAATTGGCTGCCTATTCACTGAAAAAAAATAATTACTAATTGTTCTTGTTCCAGTCAGTAAAGAATTGCAACACCTTTTAATGTTTGGCTCAATATATATGAAATAAATTCTACCTACATCTCCGAAAATTGTTTTATATATATTTTTCTTGAACACTAACTCTTAATTTGGTGGATTAATGTAAATTTTACATCATAACTTCAAAACTTAAAAATACGTAAATCTATTTTCTTAGAAATGATTATGTTAACATTTTAAGAGCACAATAATTTATATTTTGTCATAAAAATATCATTTTTCTAGTTCAGTAACATCAACAGTTTAAAAAAAATCTCAAACAGTCAAAAAAAACTTGCCATCTCGATTTGGATCCTCTGCAGTCACATGTCGAATGATTCTCGTCAAGGCTCTTGGGTAATAAACGATTTTGCCATACAGTTTAGCTATAAAGTATAACATCTTTAATTATGTATCTTTAATTATACTAAAATGAAAATCATTACCATAAGTTATGTGAAAAGCAAAAAATGATGTATACAAGACTTCAGTTATTTGCCAATTCATATTCTAAAAAAAAAACCTGCCTTGAAGTTGAAGCACTTTGAACACAATTATTGAAATAAATGTTTCTTAACTTTAGGATTGTTAATTTCTGTTATTTAACCTGTGATTGCATAGATCTATCTAACAATCAGTTTTTTTTTTAAAGATATATTACATAATAAAATAATTGGTCTGAATACAAAAGTCTTTTAGTGTATAAATGTGAGTGTGTCCAGGAACCCAATTATGCCCTTTTTATGGGAAATTTAAAAATTGTACAAAAAAATATTACTGTTCATGCCATTTTTATTGGCATCAAGTGTGTTATAGGATCAGGCGGATAATTGGCATGCATTACAGTTTGCTGGTGTAAACAATAATTTAGTTGGTCAAGTTTAGTTGGTAAACATGTCATTTTTCCTTTATTGAACATCAAAAAATGAATAACAAGTTTTATTACTCATTACTCAATTATTCAACTTGTATTGACTTTTCCTAGTTTCGATTTTAAATATTTGTTTTTACAGATATGTTGCCATTTTTATTGGTTTTTCTTTTCAATAAAAGAATCATGAATGTTAAATACCAGTTAATATTTGATTGAAAAGTAATTATGTTAGGGAAAAGCTTAAACACAAAAGATCATGCATATTTCTCAGATACATAAGTATAATTTTAAATTAAATTGTAGTTAAAGGTAAAGGTAGTTTTGTTATATACTAAATTAAGGAATATATAAGGAATTTGTATTTAGATCACAGGAAAAAAACTTATGTGCTTTAAGTGGAATTAAAAGTTTCATTTTCCACTTTAGGTGGGAAATGTCTTCACGTTGCTGCGTACCTAGGTATCAATCTAATTACGGCATATATAAACTTTAGTTCTGTTTATTCAATTTTTTTAGGAACAAAATTCTATGATCATAGTGTTAATGAGACTTAGTTTATTTTGAAAAATCTTCATGCCATTTTGTAAATATTAATAAACTTTTTCATTTATCATGGTTTCCAGAGGGAAGGCATTTTAATATTCCCCGATAACTCCCTGATATTTTCCAGCATGCTTGTTCACCATGTAGTATTTTTTAAAATAAATTTCAGTCTCATTAACATAAATATAATATAACTTTGTTAGTTTCTCAAAGCAAATTTGGATTACATTTATAACAACCAAACATATAGTATTAGATGAAAAAAAATATTTTAACAAGTGAGGCTATTCATTACCTAAATACTTATTTATTACCTGAAAATATGTTCAAGTGCAAGTCAAAACTATGAACTGCAGGATTTTTGTTAAGATAAATAGGATAGAAAACTGTTTTTTTTTCTGAATGAGATGACATATTCTTACGTGAACATATTTTTTGCTTTTTTGCCATAAAAAATGTTCAAAAGAAACTTAACACAAAAGATTATTCCATCCACAGTTTTGTAAAGAACATGCATCAATTCAAAAATAAGTATCATTGTTCTAGGTGAGTTTATTTCCAATGGTCAGGTTGAAATCTTCAATTAGATTGAAATTTAACAAAAATTAGGAAAAAGGGAAACAGAGTTAGTAGTTTTCATTCTTCATTGCAAAGACTAGGAGAATACCTAGAAAATGCTTCAAAGAGAAATTATAATAAGCAAAATAGAGTTATCCTTAACAAATGAAGAAATTTATGTTTTTGATGATTTTCGGGGAACTGGTTCTTCCTAATGTGAATTATATACTATAAATCATTTTATTTTTTTAAATGCATTGTTTAATGATTATATAGAGTAAATATAGAAATATTCAAACAATGTGATTTGAAAAATCTCAAGGATTTATAATAAATCAAAATCGTGATAATCTGGAAATCGGCAACTTTCAAATCTCCGGAAATCAGCAATTCTCAGATATGAGAAATTAACAAAAACCTTTAAAGAAAAGGTATATGATTGAAAATTACTCAGAATTAAACTCCTCAGAAATAAAAATATCAAGTTCTCGAAAATAAGGTTATTAAGAACATTTTAAATCTAAAATATGTAAATTGCAAAACTTCGGAAATTGGAAGAATCTTATATTTATGAATATCTAAAAAAATAATTAAATTATATTAGGAAATCTCCAAACTGCAAAACGTAAAACAGCAATTTGGTTCATCGTTAAACCTAAGAAAATCAAGTATTCATAAAAATCGGAAAATATGAAATTTTTAATAAATTCAACTAAAACATTTTCGTACTCCAAATATTATTGAAGAGAGAGATTCCTGATCGTGGTTAAAGATTCTTATTTTTAAAAAAGTCTGATTTACAAATGTTTCAAACATATCCCAGATAATTCCTTGATTTTTCCATAATTAACAAATACACCCTGAAAATTCATAGTTTTTACTGTTGCTATGATAATTTAAGCAATATGTGTTATATTTTGTGTACTTGAAAATATTTAATTTCTAACCTAAATGAATAGAAAGAGCTTTTCCAAAGTTCATTTGACAGTGATCTTAAAGGCGCAAAAATCAGTTACCGGGCCCGATTCTACTATCATTTTTCCTCTCTTCTCGGAGACACCACTCCTTTCCTCAATAGATTTTACAAACTTTGCATTAAAAGGTTAAAAATTTTTAACCATCTTTGATTTTTGCAAAACTGCAAACGAAAAAGTAATGGCAATTCCATTATTGTGAAATGTAATTGAAAACCATTTATCTCTCTTTAAACATTTCTAAAACCTCTAAACAGTTATTTCACCATGCTACGTACTGTTATAAAAGACTAGAAAATGAACAACAGTTCTTCACACATACTAAAAAATATATAAAATTGATCCAAGTATACAAAATATTTAATTTGCTATAGGGTAATAAGTTTATGTTATTGTTCCCATCCATTACAAAGTATTTTATCCTGTTACTTATAGCAACTTAATTCCAAAATACACTATATCATGGTCACTTCCATGACCACAATGACTTTCCAACAAACAACCAGCATACAAATAATTAAAAAAAAAAAACACAATTTTCTATTTGGCGTGCCTGACCTCAGCCCATTTTTAGAAATAACTTGGCGAGATTGGTAACCTATTTGGTGATTTTTTTTTTTAGATACTCACAAACAGACCCATTATAAAGCTATAGCGCAATGACTTTCAAATAATCAAAAAGCTTATAAAATATTAAAAGAAATTTTTTAGTGATAATTTGGCATACTGGGCAGCGTATTTGGCATACTGGGCAGCGTATTTGGCAAATTGTTGTTAATAGATAATCCTTTTTCTTTATTAACATTTTTACTAACCTTGTTGAGGCATCACAGATATATTTTTTGGAATTCTTCCGCTAGTCTTCATTTTGAGATTTGTATGCATGGGGTTTATTATTGTACCTATAGAGGTACATGGAACCACATGAGTCTTAATAATTGCAGGGTTATGGGTGGTAGTAATAGTTTTTTTGCTATCTTCTACCTTAATTATAAGAGGATTTCCACTTGTAGTACCGATCACAGATCTGGTTGAATCATTTTGAGTTTTATTAGAATCAATGACAGGCTTGCAATCTGATGCATTAGCTTCTGCTTTATGTAAATCTTTGAGACCATTTAATAAGTTTATAACTTTTGAATCCCTCCCTGGGTTCACTACTTTTTCAATGCCAGATACTACTGAAGTTGGTAATAATATGGTACCAGGTACCTTTAAAGAACCTGTCATTTTCAACACAGAAGGCATTGTTGAAGCCCCTGACATAGTTGTAAGAGGCGATGTTGAAACAGGATATTTTGAATCATAGTATTCTTTTTCTTTCAATATAACCATTTTATCATGAAATATGGATTTGTCCCACTCTTTAGCTTCTAATATGTTTTTCTTCACCTGTTTTTGACCTTTAGCTTTTAATATGGCTTTCTTCACCTGAGGCGATGTTGAAAAAACAGGATATTTTGAATCATAGTATTCTTTTTCACCTTTCAATATAACCATTTTATCATGAAATATGGATTTGTCAAACTCTTTAGCTTCTAATATCTCTTTCTCCACCTGTTTTGGAATATTAGCTTTCAATAAAACTTTCTTCACCTGTTTTTGACCTTTAGCTTCTAATATGTCTTTCTTCACCTGGTGTAGAATATTAGCTTTCAATAAGGCTTTCTTCAAATACTTTTGAGCTTTAAATTGCAATTTGGCTTTCTTCATCCGTCTTGAAACACTAGAATTCAATCTGTCTTTCTTCACCTGTTTTTGACCTTTAGCTTTTAATATGGCTTTCTTCACCTGAGGCAATGTTGAAACAGGATATTTTGAATCATAGTATTCTTTTTCACCTTTCAGTATAACCATTTTATCATGAAATATGGATTTGTCAAACTCTTTAGCTTCTAATATGTCTTTCTCCACCTGTTTTGGAATATTAGCTTTCAATAAAGCTTTCTTCACCTGTTTTTGACCTTTAGCTTCTAATATGTCTTTCTTCACCTGGTGTGGAATATTAGCTTTCAATAAGGCTATCTTCAAATACTTTTGAGCTTTAAATTGCAATTTGGCTTTCTTCATCCGTCTTGAAACACTAGAATTCAATCTGTCTTTCTTCACCTGATTTTGATCAATAGCTTTCAATATGGATTTCTTCACCAGCTTTCGAGCATTAGTTTTCAATAGGGCTTTTTTTACCTCCTTTCTACGTGCAAAAGCTTCAATTTGAAATTTTGATATGTTGCGTAAATACTGAAAATCAAGAAAAAGGAAGACATTAGAAGAATTTTGACTTTTTAAATTAAATTTAATTGATAATATAGATAAAAATATTTTAAAGACATTCATTTTATATTCGGTCAAACATGTATAGATAAATAGACGCATGTGTGAGCTACTTTTACGCAGAAAAAAGGAAACCCGAAATTTTTTAAATTATAGTTTGCATAATTTAAAGAGTTCAAAATCTTTAATTGCTAGAAATATCAAAGGTACATACAACTAGTAGACATAAAATAATTAAATATACTATTAATTTTTATGTCATAAAAAGTAAGGCTTTTTATATTATTAAGCTGGAGCATGTCTGTACAACTAAGTGACCAGAGGACAACTACAAAAATTAATAGAGAAAGAATTATCAAGCTAAATTAATGGTATACAAGAACATGTTATATGCAAAACCACAATACTATTAAGATTTTAATTATTTATCAATGAATTCAATATGGAATTTTTGAAAAAGAATTAATCACAGCCCATTTTGAGTTGATCTATGAAATTTTTTAACACAAAACAAGTTGGTTTGTTACAGAATCTGTCACTTAAACCACTTCCACACAACATTTGTGCTCAACAGGAAACACTATTTATACACCACAAAAAGAAATTCGCCAAACAGTGCCTTTAGCTAGTTGTAATTCCAAAATTAACTATTTTCTTTCATCTTCTTTTGCAGATTTAATAATTAATCTTTATCGTTTGCTAATTTTTTTTAAGTTCGAAGAATAATGATATATTTTTTTAATAAATATCTTTTAGTAGCCACCAGTTTCCAGTTAAAAAAATAAATTAATAAAATTGATGTGTTAAAAATAAAAGCGAAACTTTGCATATTCTTTAAGCAAAGTTAGAATTCTTAATGCATCTTTTTTCATACATATATAATGAACCATCAAAAGAACTCTATTGTGATATTACAACAATCCAAACTGAATTATATATATCACATAAATAAATATTCTTTCAAAAGTTTTTATTTTTATTTTAAATAAAGTTTCTTGTACGTTTAACGAAATGGCAACAGTGAAAATATTGAATAAATAAATTTGGCTAGTTTAATTTAAATTTTATTTCGAAAATTCAATAATTATTACTTATTGTTTGCAAAAATTAATCTATATTTTAAAGAATAAATATGTAATATTCTTTGCTTTTAAATAGAATAAAAATACTTCATATCAACATACGAAGAATCTTGTAGTGAAATATATTTGACGTCATTTCAAACTGATCGATGTCGCAAAAATAAATTTATTGTCTAAAAGAATTAAATTTTCTCGAGCGATTGTTGCGATGGCAATAGTGATTTAATTCTAATAAAAATGGCCACCTATGCTTTAATGAGCATTAAATTTTGCAGTTTTTTTTTAAATAATTGAAGTACTTCGAATTCGAATTCTTTTCTGAAATTTTCAATGAATTCTAATTTCGATGCGCTTAATTTTTTGACGTATTCCACTTGTCCAAAGCATTTATAGTTTGGGCTATGAAAGTGGGTGACAGACGGACGGTTTGGTTTAGTTTGAATTATCGTCGCAATAGAGCTACACGAGGGCTATTGGCGACGGGCATCGTATTTTAGAACCACAGTCAAGTGACGAGCTGACACCACAGACGGACGGACAGACTGAACTACGTTATAAGCGTAGCGTGGAAGCTAAAACCAAGTGTTAGTTTTTAAGCATTATTAGTTAAGTTAGAGACTTGCAAAGTTTAGGGGCGCAATGTTAAATGAGTTGCACATAAAAACTATCCCAATCTATAAATAATTAAGATAATGAAAATAATTTTTTTTACTGAGTAGCAATTATAATAACCCAAACAAAATGCATACACTATTGGGGTATTTAAAACATTTTTTATATTTTTAAATAATTATTATTTTAATTTTTTAAAAAAAATTATGAATAGGAACCCATTAATATTTTTACAGAAATGAATTCAAGACAAAAAAATTAAGCGAAATTCCAATTTTTAAAAATTTTCCTCCATAATTTGCTAAATAAATCAAATTAATTTTTAATTACCCTTTAGGGGGTTGTATAAGAGATTAAAATTGACCACACCAACAAACAAACACTGCCTTGTGAAAAAAGGAAAAATTTAAATACTGACCTTAAGAATCCTATAGTATGATACAACAGATGCCTTCGTTACTTAAATACTTAAAGGAAATACTCGTCGGAACAAAAGTATATTTGTAACAGTAACTGTCACATATAACGACTTCCACACAAGATTTATAACCTTAGGGGAAAAATATCGCTAAACCAAGCATTCAGTTGCAATTTGAACTTTTCAACAAAACAAATTGGCTAATTTTATTAATTTTTTTAGCAAATTAAATAAATAATCTTTATCATTTGCTAAATTAATTTGCAGTTTGAAGAATAGTTATGTAAAATTGAATTAGTCAAATCCTAGCATCCTTTCCTCGGCATTTGGTAATGTTTGGAAAAGGTCGCCTTAAATGATGTGAGCTTCTTATACTTATATCAACAAAAAGAATTGTAAAAACCTGACATTTTCGAAACATTTAGTAATAAAACATGAAACGCCAAATTGAATTAAGAAATGAAATAAATTTATTAGAAAATTTCTCAAATCTAACAACATTAAAAGAGATACAAAGTTGCTGATATATAAAAGTTTAATCAGGTCAGTTCTCACCTACGCGTCTGAAACCTGGACCTTGTCCCAGGCTGATGAGAGGACCCTCACTACTTTTGAGAGGAAGATTCTCAGATAAATTGGTTTTGTGACAATGGAGTTTGGAGAAGGAGAACTAACTATGAACTTTATAGACTTTTCAGAGAGCCGGACATCCTGAAATATCATAAAATCCAACGCATGAAATGTGCCAGACACATTATTAGAATGAATGATGACAGAACAACAAAAAATATTTTTTTTGGCTAAACCAAATGGAACTAGAAAAAGAGGCAGACCCAGACTGAGGTGGGTGGACTGCCTCCAAAAGGACTTTGTTTCGATAAAGGTCAGAGACTGGAAAGCTGTTGCGCGCAGAAGGAGAGACTGGGCAAATCTCCTTGAGAAAGCCAGGGTCCACCCAGGACTGTCGAGCTATTGATGATGGTGAAATAAATGCCAATTAGCTCTTTAAGAAAAAAATAACATTGTGCTATATTTTATAACGTCCTTCCTAACAGATTTATCTGGAAAAAATAAATATTCCTTAACATTTTAATTTTAAGGTTTCTCGTGCTATTATTGATGTATCAACAGCAATTTAAGTGACTAAAAATTAAATTTCAATGCTAATTAAATGAGTAATTTGTCGACTGACAGGAGGGGAGATGTCTGTCCGGACGTGCAGCCAGATGGATAAGAAGTATGAAAGAATGGTATCTGCTGTCATACCTTTCTATAATAAAAATAATTCTTAAGATCCGACGGATAGAACTGATTTCGGCAACGAAGTACGGACAGACGGACATCTTTACCAAAATACCATCTTTACCATCAATACCTACTTTTCTATTTTGTAAAAAATTATTTCGAGTTAAAAAAAAATGGAAAGTAGATTAAAAATAACCTCAGGGCTTCATCCTCATTAACTATACATCCCTTGTAAAACCCTGTCCTCAAAATCTGTAAACTTACATTTTTTCCCTTGTTCAATAAACCGATAGATTACGTTTGTCATCTTGGAAATGGTTCCCCAAAGGTCATCAAGTGATTAGTTTGAAAAACTCGTCAAATAATTATCCAAATGTAATAAAAACTAGGAGTTAGGGTTTTTCAAAGATGCGATATTTCTACGTTATTAAAATTGGGTGTTGCTGTTGCAAATTTTAAAGTTAGTAACATTTTTAATATGAAGACAGTCCCTTATGCAGATTTTGTACAACACAATTAACTCAGAATGTTATTTATTAACAAAGTCAAAAAGGTCCGATTCTATGGGATGAACAACGGCCGAAATAATCACTAGTGGGTACTTTTTTTTCGATAGCTGTACCATAAGTTTATCAAGAAAGAAAATATTTGAAGCAAGTTTTGAAAAAATAAGTAATTACAGTATACAGTAAACTCATGTTATACGGAATGCTTGCTAAATTGACTCTTCTGGATAATCAAATTTTCTGGTTAAGAGCCAGTTTTTTTTTAAGAGTCAGGCAGGCTTGGATAGTTGACATTTTTAATTTTGTTGAAAATTGCAGAATATGTTCTTTATGTAAAACTATTAGACACATATATTTTTGTTTTTGCCAAAAAAAAATTTTATTTAAGTTTTTTGGGGGTCAAAGTTGAAGATCGTCCGTTTTTTGAAGAAAAACGAACCAACTTACATATGGCAATTACTTTTTGTGTCAAGAGTGAAAAATCTCAGTGACAATTTTTTGGGTTCTACTAGTTCCGTAGTACATGTTAGAACATAAAAACTTATGATTGACATTTGGCACAAAGGTCCGAGGCCATTCAAAGTTATTTGAAAAAATGTTTTTTTCGGAACTTTTGACCTTCAAAATTTTCTTGTGCCAACAGTGAACCAAAACGTCTGTATATTCCAGTGAATACATATTAAAGAGAAGTACTCAAAAATAGCAAGTGATTTGCGGTGGCACTTTTGATTGCAGAAATATTTTACCTTGAAATTGCCGAAAATCCAAAATTGGACGACTTTCAAGGTCATTTATTCCTTGTGCCAACATTGGAAATGTTAAATATATAAAATTAGGTGGAAAATAATCCTTATGTATTGCAGAAATAAAATCAATTCACAGACCTCTGGGTATTTGCTCTAATTTTATTTAATGAGGCTCTAAACTTTGAAAAAAAACCTCAAAATGTCTTGCAATTTTGTGTTTTCTGCAAAGTTTAGAGCTCCTTAACTGCTTGTACCAAAAGTAAAGTTATAAAATTAACTGGAAAATAATCCTTATGTGTTGTAGAAATAAAATCAATTCACAGAACTGTGGGTAGTTGCTCCAATTTTATTTAATGAGGATCTAAACTTTGCAAAAAAACTCAAAATTTCATGCAATATTGTGGCCTGAAACATGCCCATTGTATGCGAAAATATTGCAGTAAAATTTCGAATATATATATTTTTTTAACTAACTTTTATTGTTCCATAAATGTTTTGATAAAATGATAAAAATATCTGTATGATTTTTTGGATTTGTTTTCCCTAGGATGAGCATGTAACCGTGTGAACTCATAACTTTACTAAGATTAGCAGCACATTATATAGACAAAGTACACTTTACGTATACTGGAAAGCTAAAGGCATCTTCTTGCTTATCTTTTGCTGCAGCAAATGAGACTATAACTCTTAATACGTTTCTGATTTGAGAAGTGGTCATTATATTCGAATTGTTAAAACAGTTTTCTTCCATTATGATCTATTCGTTCTCTCATTTCCTTCACTGCACTTTGGGTTGAAGATTTTATACCGGTTTGTTGCCCTTTTAAAAAGATGTTATAAATAAACAGTTTTTCTTTGAAATAAAAACATGTTTTTTTCTCTCTTGAAGTGTCCAGCCTGTTACAAACACATTTTTTTTCTGATGTATTGTTTTTAAGAGTTATGGTCTCATTTGTTGCAGCAATAGATATGCAAGAAGATGCCTTAAGTTTTCCAGTATACGTAAAGCGTACTTTGTCTATAATGTGCTGCTAATCTCAGTAAAGTTACGAGTTCTCCAGCAGTTAAATGCTCATCTAGGAAAAACAAATCCAAAACAATCATACACATATTTTTATCATTTTATCAAAACATTTATGGAACAATAAAAGTTAGTTAAAAATATATATATTCCAAATTTTTCTGCAATATTTTCGCATACAATTGACATGTTTCAGACCACAAAATTTTGAGGTTTTTTGCACAGTTTAGAGCCTCATTAAATAAAATTGAAGCAACTACTCATAGGTCTGTGAATTGATTTTATTTCTACAATACATAAGGATTATTTTCCAGCTAATTTTATAACTGTTTACTTTTGGTACAAGCAGTTAAGGAGCTCTAAACTTTGCAGAAAACACAAAATTGCAAGTTTTTTTTTCAAAGTTTAGAGCCTCATTAAATAAAATTGGAGCAAATACCCAGAGGTCTGTGAATTGATTTTGTTTCTACAATGCATACGGATTATTTTCCTTTTAATTTTATACCTTACCTTTCCAATGTTGGCACAAGGAATAAATGACCTTTGAATGAATTTTAGCGGTCAAGCTTGGCGCAAACGACCTCCAATGGAAGGGATAAAAATTTCATGTGACCCTGTGGGAACAGCAAAAAACCCAAGTACCTTAGTAGTAAAAAGGCAGTTGTTCAAAGCTATAATACTATTAATACAACAGCCTTTTTTCTACTGTGATGGGTTTCTCTGAAAATTGGGGGACCCTTGTAGACCCAGCGCTGTATCCCTGACGCCTGCCCCCTTCTACTGATAACATTCATTGCCTGCGGCCTTGCAGTAAAACGTCCTTACTTGAAACAAGCATTGAACTGACACTTTTGGTTTGCATTTTTTTCCAGCTCAGTAACTTTTAATTTCTGCATAACTTGCATTGTATTCTTGTATTTAAGATACAAAGTTGCTTATCCAATTAAGCACCACGAAAGGGAAGGGGGCGGTTAATATTCTTTAAGAAAAAAACTTTATTTTCCGTTATAATTGCAAATACAGTTTAAAGATTCAAAATAAATATTTTCATTTGCTCAGGTTTGAATCTTTTTGTTAGTTTTTTAAGCATTGATTCGAGGTGCATGCATTTCCGATCTTTAATAACCGGGTTTAAATTATGTTACAAAAATATTAACAAACTTTAAGGTATCCCAGGGTAGTGAATTAATATATACAATTTCAGAAGACTTAAAATCAGGAATATCACCACGCAAGTTAGAACCATGATCAGGTGATTTGACGACGACTTGTCATGGCGGATGTTTGGATCGTAACGAATTTATGACTAAGCCGATTAACGTTAAATTATTTGTGTAGGAACATCCCAACTTTCCGTATAAATTTTAGATTCCGGATAAGTATCTAACGGAAACTTATAGTGACGACAGATTTAACGTGCACCATTCTCATGTACTCGGCATTATTTATTGCTCTTTTATTTTCTAGAACTATCCGTTTATATATCTATGACTAAGATGAAGATGAAACCTGCGGGGGTATACATCGTGAATGCCTTAACCCACCGCGCCCTGCCAATTCTGTAACGGTCTTTGAAAAACATGCATTAACATTACAAATTCGCAGCGAATGAGTTAAAAAGTATCATTAATTTATTCCGGATAACGGAAAAATGATTTGATGGATAATAAATATCTTCCATAAATTTATTTAGAATAAAACTAGAATTAAATTCCGAATAACGGAAAATTACTTTTGGTTAAAACTAGATTTAAATTCCGGATAGAACATAGAACTAAACTGCGATCAAGTGACGATAGGCTAAAGTATCAGAGCTGGCACCCAAAGCAACATCTGTAGCAGTGCGGATAGAGCTCAATTAAATAAAATTCATTTCGAATAAAACTAGAATTACATTCCGGATGGAATATAGAACTAAAAATTAAATTCCGGTAGCATTCCAGGTTGAATTTACATCGCACTATAGAGGTAAATGAGAATTTTCACCACCGTGCCTTGTAATTTGTAACTGCTATCAAGTGAGAGGCCGCCTGAGCTGGTACCCAACGCAACATACGTAGCAGTCAGGATAAAGCTAATTTAAATTCCGACTAGCAATGTATGGTAAAGGGAAAAATGCTTGCACCGATAGTAAAAATAATTTTTAAAAAATTCATGATAAGTAGAATTAAATTTCCAATAGTATTCCGAATAAAACTAATTCAGTTCTGGATAAAATGTCAATTTCGGAAATGTTAACTGTAATCACGAATTTAATTCCGGATAACTTTCAGATTCCGTATAGTGGAATCATGTAAAAATGCTGAAACCAATAATCAAACTTCTGCGCGCGCGATCCTATTGTATTTCATTCTTAGCGAAATCCAACCCAAAGGAGCGCCATACCTGGCGTTAAATCACACTTGCAGTTCCAAAAACAATTTTTGCGGTAAATGTTATCGCCAAAAAAAAAATCTCAACATATTTGGTGAGAAATCACACTTTTGTCGAAAACAATAATATTCTATCGCCAATTTTGTGGAATTTGAAATTTTCCGGATATTTGAGCTTTCCGGTTGATCGGGAGCCGGATAAACGGGCTTTTACTGTACTTTTGTTTATTATTTAAGTGTTGCTATTTGCATAAACATAAATAATTATTAAAATATTGTCTGTGGTAAATATTCATTAAAATATTGTATAGGATAAAATAATTATTGAGTTATGTCTACTAAACCTAGAAATAAAATCAAACAATTTTACTAGGCTTTAGCAAAAAATAACGGCTATAGTTGTGATAAAGGGGATTAGAATGCATGAGCTTAACAAAGTATCCCCCACACAGATAGTGGCACAATTGCAATGACAACCAGAATACAAAGATTAGGATGTAAACAAAGAAAAACTGATGTTTACTTTAATAAAACTTTTTCATTAATTAAAAAGAACTTCCCAGATAAGGTGTATCTCAGAAAGAAATGAATTTTCCAGTTTTCTCAGACAGAAAGAGGTATTTCCCGGTATTTACCAGTTTTCCCCGCTGGGATGGGGAAATATTAGTTTTGGACGGGAAAAACCCGACCCAGTACGATATTTTGTATATTCAAAAACGTAAACAAAATCTAAAAAATATTTCATTACAAAATTAAATAAAAAAAACCCTTTTAATTAGGGTTGTCTACGATTCTCCGAAAATATTGTTAAGTTTCAGATGATTTAATATTATTTTTTTTAAAATCTTGTTTAGGTTAAACTAGTTAAGATATCCATTTTTAATTTAATTTTAAACGACCGTGGCCATAAGCCGAAACTGGCCATTGACTTCCGCTAGAAATTGGGCAGAACTAAAACACAACGTACTTACTTGAAACAAACATAGAATTGACACGATTTTGGTTTCATTTTCAGCAAAGTAACTTTTAATTTCTATATAGTTTACGTTGTATTTTCGTTACAAAGATGCTTATCTAATAAAGTACAACGAGGGGGAAGGAAATATTCTTTAAGAAAAAAAAACTGATTTCCTGTTATAATAATTATAAATACAGATAAAAGGTTCTAACTTAATATTTTCATTTTCTGAAGATTAAATCTTTTTTTTTATGATTAATTCTAGATGCATACATTTTCGATTTTCAATAACCTGGTTTAAATTATGTTAGAAAACTAAGAACAAATGAACTTTAAAGTATCATAGTAGTGAATCAATATAAACTATTTTAAGAAAACTTGGAATCAAGATCACCGCCTGAGTTAGAACCATGATCAGGGGACAACGACTTGTGTGTGTTTAGATCATCCCGATCGCAGCAAATCTGAAAATTAGGCCGATTAAAGTTTAATTATTTTTGTTGAAGCATCCAAACTTTCCACATAAAATCTTATTTTATTCTGGATAAGTAAAATAGGTTCAGAGAATTAACTTGATTGAAATACTGATAGAAATGAATTTGAAACTTTTACCACACGTTACAAGATCGGAGCTTAAAATTGAACTAATACAAAAACAAAAAATTTAATCATGACCAGATAACCTAAAGATGCAAGAAGGCTGAAATCTTAACCCGGGAGGACGCACGGAAAATTGACCAAAGATTACAATTCCGACAAAGATTTTGTTTTAACTTTCTCATGGGTAAGAATCTAGTCCCAACGTAGTCCATGCGTGTCATAGAAGGCAACTAAAATGGACACCCAGTGTCCTGGGGTATAGCCGTTTACCCTGCCCCTGGGGATTATATCAAGGCACTGGTCCTCCAGGTTGGGGGTTGGGCGCCGGGTTAACAACCCTGCCCTGTAAAAAAACTGTTTCGAAGCCTTTAAGAAAAGAAAACCGGATGGACTTTAAAGAAAGTCATGAAGAATTGTTGAGAGCATGGGAAAGAAAGATGCTGAGAAGTTTTTGGAGCAGAATGTGATAATTGAGAATAAGAAAAAAATCGGGAAATATATGAAATATACATAGAATCTGATATCATATTGTCACAGTGATTAAAAAAAGGAGATCCCATTGGCTAGGACATGTTGAAAGGATGGAGTTCAACAGAACAACCCGAAGACTCCTAAAAGAAAACCCTAGCGGATCACGACCTAGAGGAAAACCAAGAATCAGATGGATGGACCAAGTGGAAGAAGATCTTAAGACTTGGGGAATTACCAACTGGAAGCAAAAGTCATCGAACAGGGTAGAATGGAGAAAAACCTGAAAAGAGGCCAGGGCCCTTCAGGGGCTGTAGTGCAACTGATGATAATGATGACTAACATCGTAAACAAATGTACAAGTTCTTTAATTATTAAATTAACGTAGAGCTGCTCTAGGTTTTTAGAACTAGTTTGAAAACTGAAATCTGCTACAATTTTGCATGCCGATCATTTATGCAATCAGCTTCAATCTTTTTCGTTTCAAAATCAATTTTTGCCCAAATGTTATAGAATTTTTTTTTTTGGAAAAAGGAATATGAAAAGTTTTCACTATATTGGCGGGAAATCAGAATTTGAAATTTTCCGGATATTTGAGCTTTACAGTCAATAAGGAGCTGTATTATCCAAAAATAAAAGAAAAATACTTACCTCAGATGATTCTTGAGCACTGACAGTAGAAGAAGCCCTTCTAATAATAGAACTAGGAATAGGATCTTGAACACGTGGAAGATATGGCGGAGGAAACTTGTAGTGTTTGTATACAATTCCAGGAACCTGTTAAAATAGAATGTTTAACCACTAATAAAGAAAACAGTTTCGGTTAAGAGGAATTGTCAGTACCATAGAGATAATGCATTAGTTTTGGAATCACAATTTCCGCAGAAGTATTGCTTTGCCATGTCAGCCCTTTTCCCCCAGGTATGGGAATCAACATAACATCGAAATGAAATAAATTTGAAACGAAAATTTTATCTAGTTATTTAATTAGAAAGTCTTGAAGTTTTAAAATGCCCCAAAATATTCAGCATATGGCGACACTATTTAAAAACTTTATCAATTAATAATTTAATCACCGGACGTTATTTTCTTTTCAATTTTGTTTTAAATTGATGTTATAATGATTACCATACTTGGTTAAAATGGGATAAATTGGTAAAGCAATTCTTTTGCAAAAGTTGTGATTTCAAAACTAATGCATTAGCTCTATGGGACTGACAGTCCCTCTTAATTTGTCAGACTGCGAAAATTTGAAAATCTGCTAATCACAAAAAAAAAGATTGGCCAAATAGAAAAATTCTAAAATATTAAACCTTAAAACCTTTGAGATCAGTAAATTACTATCAAGAAACATTGAAGATCATAGAAACATTGCCAATCAATAAATAAAATCCTAAAAAATTGGATGAATTCTGAAGCTTTCCTACAATATTTTGCTGCCATTTCCAGATCATTTTAGCGCACGGGTTTACCATCTCAATGATTTAGTTTCACGCCAGACAATAGTCTGGCGCTTGAACCGGGAAAGAAGAACCAAGGGAGAAACCAGTTTTCAATCGCCACTGCTTGCCAAGCAGACCTCAATATGGACAGGTTCCCAGTCGTTGAAGGTTTTTTTTCCCTGGTACTCTTCAAGTGTGCACCAAAAAATACACCAAATTAAAGCATCAATTTGTTTTGGTGTGCTTTTTACATTATGAATGTATAGTCTAGCGATTCCACTTTATTTTTATGTAACTTCTTTCAAATGAGCAGTAGATTTATACTACTTGCTATCTGCATAGATTTCTCTAACAAGTGTTTGTTCAAATACTTTCTATGGAAATCATATATTTTCTGCAAGCTGACAGTACTATGACGCAAATACTACGGTCCAAAACCATTCATAAGCAGAGTTTGCAGTATGCATGGAAGAATTATTACATTGGAGCAAGAAAAACAAACTCAAAACAGCTTTTGTATGTGGTAGCAGGTGTTCTTCCAATAGCTCTTGTTATCCCCCCCCCCCCAGCATTTAGGCGATGGTTAATGAACACTACCTATATCCTTTTCCCCATTCCATACAAATCCAGCCAACGCCATAAGATTTCAACTAAAGCTCTTGCCTTTTAAATAAGAATTGTCTCTTGCTTCTAAAAACATGTAAATAATCCTAACAGTTACCAGGACTAACAAGATTAAATTTCTCTTTATCACTGATTATGACTTAAAGCCAATCAGCTACATTACATAATGTTTAAATAAGGTAATTGAAAGTAAAAAGATAATAATACATTGTAATGAAACTGTTACAGGTAGAGAGTATATAAAACTTATGCTCAGTTTTTAAAACTACACAAGCAGTACACTGCTCACAACAATTAGAGGAGCGCATGGTTTAAATCCATTCACCCCCACCGTCATAAGGCAGCACAACAACAAGCTGTTCTGCAGTGCTTTCGGCAAAGGGCTTTGCAAGCTAATTGGCACAGCAAGCTCTCTCCCAAGCTCCACCGTCACATCTCCGGTAGAAAAGCCGCTAACAGAGGTTGTTGAGGAGGAAACTCTGATGCAGGTCAGCAACAACATCGCTGACAACGCTACAACAGACTCTAAGGTAGTTAATCCTGCCGATGAGTCTGATGAGGTTAGTAACCTTTCTAATGACTTACTTTCTGATCTTGGTATACATTCTGACTCCGACTCGGATGTTAGTTATTTCAGACAGTGATCTTCTGAAAAAAACCGATGAATTCACTGGTGAAGTAAGGGAAACTTAAGTTTCTAGAGGAACTGGTTGCTTTTTGACTCTTTACTTAATGGTCCTAACTACAACCAATGTTTCAAATGACCTAGATAGTGCTAAACCTATAAGGGTAGCACAGATCAAACTACATCACAGCAAATCCTCTACTGCTCTTATTAGCAAGGATTTGATGAGCCCTGGGTGCACCATGGTAAAATTCTTGGCCTTGGAGGCACTGGTAATCTTTTTTACGATCGCACTTGCAAGAGACCCAGAGCATGCATTGTTACCAATGGGTGTCTTAATGCTATGTTTATGGTTAACTTTTTAGATGGGAAAAATGTTGCCATAAAGTTAACGGATAGCAAAGGTGAAATAACATGTTTAATGTCCTTTTATCTCCTATACGAGGAAATTGTGCCTCTGTCGGCTCCTGCCAGACGCTTTGTTGACAATTGTGTTCAGTCTGGCTGAAAGATTATTGTCAGCTCTGATGCTAATTCACATCATATAGTTTGTGGCAGTAATGACTGCAACAATAGAGCTGAGGAATTGCTTTTATACATTCTAAGCAATGGGCTCTAAATTCTCAATAAGGGAAATAGTCCAACCTTTACAATTTCTCAAAGAAGTGAGGTTATAGATGTTACATTCTGTAATGCCAAAGCAGTGAACTGTGTGTCGAATTGGCATGTATCCGAGATAGATTATCTCTCAGATCATAGACTTATTTTTAACCTTTCAGGCCCGCTGTTAACACTGCCTGCGGGCAACAGGAATCCCAGAAAGGTTGACTGGGATTCCTACCGGGAGTAGCTGGGGCTGCTTCTTGGAGGTAATGTCCAACTTTCCCTCTCTTGCCGATACAGACGACTGTCGACAATGTGCAGAGTGCTATTGTGCAGTCATTTAATTCCAACTGTAGGGTATCTACTTCAGGTTTGCCAAGAAGAGTGCCCTGGTGGAGTAAATATCTCGGTGATTTAAGAAAAGAGTGCAGGAAACTCTTTAATAAAGCCAAAAAGACTGGTGACTGGTCCGTCTATAAGATGAGACTTACAGCCTTCAATAAGGCTGTCAGAAAGGCAAAACAGGACTCCTGGAAGGATTACTGTGGCAAAATGGAAGGTATCTCCTGTGCCTCCAAGCTAACAAAGATACTGACTAAAGATGAATATAGTCAATTGGGTTCCATCCGTAAATCGGACGGGGAACTCACCAAAGATACACTTAAAGAGCTATTGCATGTACACTTCCCTGAATCAAAAGTGTGTCGGTCTGAGCTAACCTACTATCCACCTTCTCTTCCTAGGAAAAGTAAGGATGAATGGAAAGTGGCAAAATATATATCTCTGCATATCGAAGGATCAGATAGGCTATTTCAATTTCCACTTTCAAACCTTTCAAATCTCCGGGAGTGGATGATATTTACCCTGTGTTACTACAACAGGGTATAGACCTTTTAGTTCCTCACCCATATAAAATTTTTAGGGCCTGCCTTGTTTATGGACACATACCAGAGGCATGGAGACAGAGCAAGGCAGTCTTCATTCCAAAGCCAGGTAAAGCAGACTACGCTGTTGCCAAGGCATTTAGACCAATCTGCTTTCCTCTTTTCTCCTGAAAACACTGGAGAAAATGGTTGATAGATACATTCGTGATGAGGTGTTACCACAAAACCCCTTATCGAAATTTCAATATGCTTATCAACCTGGTAAGTCAACTGAAACAGCTCTATGCGACCTATTTACGGTTCTCGATAGAGCAATCACCCAAAAGGAACTGAGCTTGGCTACGTTCCTTGATATAGAGGGTGCCTTCGACAGAGTTCCAATTGAAGCCATTGTAAGAGCCTTGCATAGAGTTGGAATAAATGGGATTGTCTGCTCTTGGGCGGAAGATCTGCTAAAAACTAGAATTGTTACATCCAGCTTTCTGGGTGTTGTGGTCAGACTTGATAGCTGTAAGGGCTGTCTACAGGGGGGTGTACTTTCCCCACTACTTTGGTACCTTGTGGTTCATGAACTTCTTTTCAAAGTTAACACCATGGGCATTCACTGCATCGGCTATGCTGACGACATCACCATTGTCGTAAGAGGGAAATTCCCCAAAACAGTCGCTGACCTTATGGGAAGTGCCCTAAAAAAGGTAGAGGGCTGGTGTAATACTGTAGGGTTGACAGTAAATCCCGACAAGACCCACCTTGGTCCCTTCACTAGAATGAGAGCTAATAAAATCAATAACATTAAAGCTCTAAAGTTCTTCGGAAAAAGCCTTACTTTTGTAGACGAGGTATAATATCTTGGAATTATCTTTGATATAAAATGCTTACTTTTTCAAGCCACATTCAGCACTGCATTAATTATGCAAAAAGGGTATTTTGGGCATGTAGAAGGGCTATGGGAAAAACATGGGGGTTATCTCCTAAAGTAATGCACTGGATATACACTGTGATTGTATGTCCCAGTGTATCGTATGGGGCCATTGTCTGGTGGGGTAAAACTCTTAATAACACTGTAAGAAAGCAACTTACCAGTCTCCAAAGAATGGCCACAATAGCCATTACAGGGGCAATTAGAACCACACCATCTGAAAGCATGGAGATTCTACTTGATTTGTTACCCCTTCCGAAGAAAGTTGAAATGGAGGCAGTCTTGTGCACTGATAGGCTTAAACTTACTGGTGACTGGAAGACTGCCAATGAAACCACTACTTTTAAAAACCTTGAAACTCAAGTTCAAGGGCATCTTTGCCTTAATGCAAACAAGGACTGGATTCTAAAGCGATACAGTTTTGCGGACAGCTATTCTATATATATTCCCACACGCATGGAATGGGATAACTGCCAGATTAACACTAAGTGCTAATGAGGTCTGGTTTACAGACGGATCTAAAACGTCCTCAGGAACAGGCACTGGGGCCTATTGTGTCTCTAATAACACAAAAATTTCATTCTCTCTTGGGAACCTTGCCACAGTATACCAGGCTGAAATTGTCGCTATTCTAGCCTGTACACACAACTGCCTTGACAGAAATGTTAGGGACCAAAAAATTAGTATCTTTTTCAAATAATCAGGCACCATTGCTTGCACTGTCCAAACAATGTTTCTCTTCTAGCATCGTATGGGAATGTCACCTGTCCCTCTCAAGTTTAGCTCGTCTTAATAAAGTCTTTATTTTGGGTACCCGGGCACAGAGGTATTGAAGGAAACAAACAGCTGATATTTTGGTAGAAGCGGGATCTAAGACCACTTTCATAGGGCCTGAGCCCATGCTAGGTCTTCCACATAATTCTGTTAGAAAAACCATAAGATGGCTGTTCCAGGCCTACAACTTTACAAATTGACAAATGGCAGCCAATCAAAAGCAGGCTAGGGAGCTCAATCAGAGTGCTCCATGGCGGAGAGCCAAGGAATTACTTAACCTTAGCAGGAAAGAGATTCGTGCAGCAATTGGACTACTAACAGGTCACTGTGCTCTCAATAGACATCTGAGCATAATGGATGTAAAATATGACCCTCTCTGTAGGGCATGTCAACAGGTTGAGGAAAGTTTGTTTCATGTTCTCTGTGAATGTGACAACTACTCTGCACAAAGATCCCACATTTCAAAGAAAGCATAATGAATCTATTTCACAAATTTTAGATTTTTAGAATAAAAAATAAAAAGTTGAGACTGAAAGGTTAACAAAACTACACGAAGTACTCCTCCTAATTGTTTTGAGCAGTGTAAATATTAGTTGGTGAGAAACTTTCCAAACTTTTTTTATGCTCTTTTTTCTTTAACAGGCTTTTTGATGAAAAAAACGTAAAATCTCAAACTACATAACAAAAATACTTCAATGTGATATTGCATTTACAATACATTCGTAATTTGGTACTTTCCTCTCTGGGACAATAAAATTTTATTGTTGCCTTTTGTAAAAGTTAGGATAGTAATTGAAGAACACGAAGTGAACATGAAATTTTTAAAATCTTCTGCAAAATTTTTTTTGTCGGAAGTCATAAGTAAAAAATATTAACTAGTCTGTTTTTACATTTTTTTAAATATAGTCTTCAAAAGCTAAACAAAACTTTGAATTGTCCGCAAAACCAAAATTTAATGCTTATCTAACTATTAAGCCCTATTGGTGGATGTTGTGAATAGATACAAATCTTAATTCATCATTGGAATTTAACTACTTTTGTATTTTTATTTTTATTAGACAGCATCTAAATCTTAAGCTTTATTGAAATTTAGTTATAGTTGAAGGATAAGGAATATTTTGTGTGGAAACTTGGGGTTTTGTGTATAAGCCAGCCCCGATTTTTATGAAGCTAATTTGGTCAAAAATTTCCCTGCTTATACATGAGTGTATACAATACAAATAAATTCACAACAGAGCTCATTATTTTATAGCAAGATAATTTCTAATCATAATAATTTTGGAATCTTATCAAGCATACCCAGCCATATTGTGACAGAGGAATATGATTCAAGTGTGATAAACCCTGGACTGACAAGGAGACGCATTGTAATACAAACCAAACAATTAATTTTTTCACTTCCAGATGTTATGAAATTTATGATTCAAATAACAATACGATTAATAATGTCAAAAATTATTTTGATTATTTTAATGATACTCCCGACTACCTTATTCTAAGAGTTAAAAAAGCAACATATTCAAAAGCAAATTAATGTTTAGAAATTATAAAAAGAATACAACCGTTTTGGGATTTAAACGAAGTCCTGTGTTCATTGCATAAAGAACGATAAAATAATGAAAAACAGAAAATGCTTATGCCTAACTGTAGAAACAAAAACATTGTGACCAAACAGGAAAAACAATGAAAAAATAGACAAATAAAACCAAGAAAATTAAATAATTGTGATCAAAACAATAGAAAATAAGGCGTGCTGGCTTATTGAGGATGTTGTATGTCCCCTATAAAAATCTATGGGGGAAATCTAAAGTGGAATGACATTTTTAGTGTAGCGTATTTTGAATGGAAGATATGGTTGGATTAGTGAAGACTAGGTTAGCTTACCTTTTTTTTTTACGTAACTTTTGTGTTACTTTATTCAAACAGTCAATGACTCAAAGAACACATAAGCATATAGACCAAACTTATTTTCTTGGTTTTATTGTCTAATTTTTCACTGTTTGGCAACCAACCTTTGTTTTTAAATAACTTTCTATTTTTCATTCATCGGTTTTTATGCTCTGTAGACAGGATTTCGTTTAAGTCCCAAAAACAACTGTATGCTTTTTTAAGATCTTACATTTATGTTTCAACATGTTACTTAAAAAAATTATTAATAATGCAAAGGTTTTTTGTACCTTTTTATGTCTAATTCTAGCATTTGAGAAACAGATCTTTTAATTTGGTCAATATTTCCTTGTACTTGTAACCTTAATCTCATAATTAGTTGTAATTTTATTGCCCTTCGTTTCTAAAGACTTCGGATATGTCTCCACTTAGTTTATAGTTTACGTATTCTGTTTTAATTTAACCAGTTGCGAATTCAACTGGATAGGTCATTTGAGCAAAAATCTTCAAAATTGCAGCAAATTTTTCTTATGAATTTTCAAAGCTCTTTAGTTGATTGTTAATGTTAATGAAATTTCAAATAATTGTCAGCATATCTTTAATTTATAATTTTTACATTATTAGCTGATGTATATAACAAATTTCAGATTATTATTTTTTGAAAAGTCTTATAGACATGCATGTGCAAGACAAAATCATACTTACAGGAAAATTGTTCTCAAGAGGATACTCCCCTTTACTTTTAAAAGGTGGAAAAGGCTTGCGGAATTCCTTCACAAACTTAAGCCTTACAGCCTCTTGTTTCACCGGCCCTTTAAACTTATTCCAAATTTTAGTCCTTCTAGTCATGCTCAAACTTGATGCAAATGTCAAGTCCTGGAAAATAGGAAACAAATTAATTTTTTAATAATTTGGAGCTAAATCAAAACTTTTCAAATATAAATGTAGAAAAGTTACAAAAGGTACACTATTAATAAACAGTGTTACAACAGTATTAATAAAGAGGTGTTTAGAGGTGAGAGATTCTAAAACATTGCCAACGTAGAACAACCCTTTTCGCATACTCGTTTTTAAAAAGGGTTGTCTACAATCTGGGTCAAGGTCTGTAGTGCCACTTATGATGATCAAAGGGTGAAAACCGATTAACCAAATATAATGAAAAATAACAAAACCAGCTATTTGCAAAGACAAGTTTGTTTGTGGTACAAGACTTTCAATTCAACCTGAAACTTGTAGAACACAGATTTTGATATATATTTTGAACTTTGTTAACTTGAACTTAAAGGGAGTGCCAAAATATTAAGAAACCAAATTTCATATAAACCTAAAGAAAAAAATTGACATTTCCTAAATGTATAGTAAAAATAATCTTTAAAAAAATTAATTATATTTACAATCACACAAGATAAAAAAAAAATTTTAGTCAGTGAACAACAATTAAAAACACCATTTAAAAATGCAATTTTTTTTAATTTTTGATTTTTCAACAAAATTAATTTTTTTAAAAAACTTACTCCGTTATAAATAAGTTAACCTTTTCAGGTTTTATTAAGTTCTAATTTACAGAATATTCACTTCCTTTCTTGTTGTAATTCATGTTAACTATAACAGGCTAAGTGAACTTTTTAGCTATAGCTTTAAAAGGAAAAATATTTTTTTTAAACTTAAGAGGAATTTCAATATTAAGCAAGTTAACATCAACAAGATCCAGTGTACTTTAAAATAGGCTAAGAAAATACAGTTCTAAATGCTAAAAAAAAACAATACTTACAGAAACATGGTGCTCTACATGATTTGGGCACAGCCATTTTCCTACTGGAAATGATTGGAGTGGAGGATCTAGGCAGTCAAGATGAAAAAGTAGTGGGCAACAGTCGCATTGAATAAGTGCTACTTTTTGAGAATTCCTATAAGAAAATTTTATGAATAAAAAGGTTGATCATTTATTACTAAACATTAAACTGCCTTTAAGGTTTGTAAATAATTTTTTTAAATAAATTAAAAAAAATATACAAAAAAAGCTGTATACATTAACCCTTTATCTACTGACGGTACTTATAACTATCAATTATGAGGCCTCTGTGTTAACTTTTCATTGTTCAGTTGGAGAAAAGGTGGAACTTTTTGTATTAGATTGTACGGTTTTAGAACATTAGCCCACAAAAGTAAAGCAAATTCTTCATAAAAATTCCAACTTAAGTTACCTGCGCCAAATCGTTATGCCCTGACGGTACTTATAAGTCCCATTTAAAAGTCCGTTGTTTTGCTTTTCATTCTTTGTTTAAGGGGAAATTAGATGGTAGTGGGTATTTTATTAATGCAGTATTCAGTTTAAAAACATTAAAAGACTAAAAGGGTAAAGGGTCATTCCTAGGAAAACGAACAATTTGACGCGAAAAATCTCATATATAGGGGAAGGTGTTGTACCTCTGACCATATATTGTTCCTTTGACCACCTAGGCTGTGGTGCCCTCTAGCAATATTTTATAAAAAAATTAGTCTAATTAGTACATAGTTTCTCCACTAAAGGGCTCCTGTAGCCTAATGTGGATTATTCAAGACAGAGGATTCCTGTGAAATATAAAACATTTTCATCCTAAAAATGTAAGTATTTTATTTCATAAGGTTTTGCCTAATATTTTTTGTGTTAAGCTTTTGTTGATAAAAATCATTTGACATAGTAGCTATACACTTTAAAGAATATTGTGGAGCTTTTGAAAATAGTTGTTCCAACACTTAAACTGTAGCATGCTTTTTAATTTGCATTGTCATGTTGTTGTACCTCTGACCATAATCAGTTGTTCCTTTAACCATTCGAACACTCCTGAATGAACTAAAAAAAACTTCTAAAGAATAAAAAAAATTGCACATAAATTTTTAAAATATA
Source organism: Oedothorax gibbosus (assembly GCA_019343175.1). Taxonomy (NCBI): domain Eukaryota; kingdom Metazoa; phylum Arthropoda; class Arachnida; order Araneae; family Linyphiidae; genus Oedothorax; species Oedothorax gibbosus. The sequence goes on from JAFNEN010000223.1 coordinate 574,396, forward strand.
TTCTACGTAAAAAATTAAAAATATAATAAAATGTCACTACCATCTACCATTCTATACCTCCTACTTAGATTCCAGACTATTCTATTCTAAACAATATTTTTATTCTACTTCTAGTGAATAATTCTAATGAACTTAAAATATGAATAAATAAGATTAATAAAATTAAATAGTTAGAATTTTTTTTTAACCTAAACTATCACATTCCTAATTATCTTCCCCTTTGTAAATTTTCCCTGAATTTCAAATGATTTATAAACTTTTTGTTGATGTTTTATCTTTGCTGAGTACTTTGTCTTAATGGTCATATCACCCACTAGATTTATTATTTTTGTTTTATTTTAGTTAGACCAAGCAAAATGCCAAGAAGCAAGACAGGCATCAAACGAAAAAATAGTTGAATGAGCAAACGGGTCATTCTCTGTAAAAGGGACAAATCGATGTCCAGGATACCTTGCTCTTTATTTTCAAATTATATACGCATATTTGTGACTGATTAGTTTAAACTGGCCCACAACCTAACTTGTCCCACTTAAAAAATATCAAATAATTATAATTTACTTACAGAAAATTTCGTTTAAATATTCGATTTGTCACTCCCTCATGCTGTCCCTACATGCTTTTACAACATTTAATGTCATAAAAAAGGCCTTTTTAAATAACCCTTTTTAGTGAAACTATTTATGGTTAACTAGTTTCTGTAGTTTTCAAAAATGTATATAATGTTATTCTACCCTCAATAGTTTTATGTAATTTTTTAAATATGTAATGTCCCTGGGTTATAGAGTCACTCCTACAACACTGATTTAAAGTTCAATTAAAAACTTACTAGACGACTAAGAAATCGAATTTAAATTGGCATGTCATTCTTAAAGGATTGAGGCTTCTAAATCAACCACCAGTTGTTTTGCTCCATGACTGATAACGTTTTTATGGTATTTTTAATATTAAAAATAGCATGCGAGTCTTTTACTATCGTCACTCCCTTAATCTCATTTACATTTAGCATTTTTTTACTAGTATCAAATTGTGGGCATTCAGATATAGATTAACATACAATCACTAAATCCGATACAAATTCTTTGAAAATGATATTTGATTTTTTCTATGGAATCGTCACTCCCTCACGCGTCCCTACCTCACATCTCAGCTTTGAAGGTATGTCCAAATTGGATAACTTCATCTTGGATCTTTCTTTCCAAGCGCATGCAATACGAATGATTTTTTGTGCCTAAGTTGTAGGGGTTTTTTTCCAAAGCGCATGTGTTTAGATATTTCCGGCTACCGATGTAGCGCTATATATGAATGGAGTTAGGGTTAGTTTGAATTACCGTCGTACAAGAGCTACACGAGGGCTATTGGCTACGGACGTTGTAATTTAGAACCGCAGTGAAGTGACGACACCCGAGTACATTACTTTTGGGTAAAATTAGTAACTTACAAAGTAGTTAAATATTTTTAAAATGAAAAAAATTTCTATTTTGAAAAGTCAATATTTATTTGATGGAAGACAATGAAAGTATTACAGGATTTAAAATTAAAAGTTGATTTTTTTTAATAAAAAAAGGAAGAACTATTCATAGAAAAAGCCGCAACACCTTCCCCTATATATATAATGATGTATAGCATCGGTCTAGATCACAGAATTAATATTAATTATTCTGATAATAAGTCTAAATTTAATAATGTTTCATTTAGAAAAGTTTCACCCCCCCCCCCCAAATTAAAAGAAAATATTTTATTGATGTGTTATTACTAGGGATGCACCGAATATTCGGTTACTATTCGGTATTCGGCCACTTTAGCCAAATATTCGGTTTGGTCGAATAGCTTAACTATTCGGCCGAATAGTCAGCCGAATAGGGAAATTTAAAAATTTCCAAATTTCTTCAAGTTATCATCTTATAAAACATCGAAAAATTCCCAAACAGGACTTGTTTTCTTTATTATAGACTCAAATTCTTAAGTTTTAGTTATTTATAATGTTAAATCAAGCTTTACTTAAGTTATATTAAATAAACATTTCTCTTTAAGTTAACAGTTACAATGAGTGGGCTTTAAAAAAAACAAAAATTACTATATGTATCAGAATTGTAATTTTTTCACTAAAAGATAAAAAAAATTAATTTTAATTGCATAATAATATTGTAAGCCATGGTTTTATTATTTTTTCTGATTTTCATTCTACACCGTAGAACAGAAGTAGGTGGATCACCTACTTCTGTTTTTGTTTTCATACTTCCGTTTTCGTGTTGTGATTTTAAAAAAGTACACTTTCTAAAGGCTTGTTTTTATAACAAACGAGTACTACTTTATTCTGTGGTGCTTCAATTAAAAATTTAATACCTATATAGTATTAAAATTATTGTGTGAATGTGAACTTATGTTTAATTGAAATTGATGAATAATAAATACAACTTACTTAGATCCGACAAAAAATAAAAATTGGTTTAGGTAGGCCGAATATTCGGCTTAGACTTTGGCTGAATATTCGTTATTCGGCCAAATTTGGTATTCGGTGCATCCCTAGTTATTACACTTTAATAAAATGTCAGCTTTACTTTATTATATTAGTTCACAGCAAAATATAGAGTTACTATAATGCATTTCACTTATATTTCATCAATGTAATTATTGTATAATTAAAACGTCATGTCCGTGGTCCAAAAACCATGGACATGATGGTACACAGACATCAGTAAATGTGAAACATAAATAAGGGCTCACAAACAGAAAAGTTTTAGGCTTAAGATAACGGAGCATGCAAACTAAGCTTATATTAACTTATTTCTTTCTACAAATAACAAATTATAAGTTCAAATCATTGGTTTACCTTCTTATATCTTGCCCACAGAAATTACGCTATGATCTTGCCAGAAACCTTTTTAAAACTTTTATAATTTCAAGTTACTTTTTATCTACTGAGTTTTGCCGAGTTTATTCGAAAACAATATTTTTTTACAAAAAATTAGGATTTAATTTTGATTAACTAACCAAAACAGTCCACGGACATGGCGGTGAGACAGTATGCGGATATGATTTGTTAAAGTCTATGGACACAAATTTTTATACAAAATATTTGATTTTTTTGTTTATTCAAAAATAGTAGGTAGATAAAAAAAACATCTACTTTCTTAAATCAATTCAATTGGAAGCATAAACTTTCTTCATGTGAAAGATATCATGCGGGGACAAGGTTTTGTACATTTTGTGAGGAATGACCCTAAATCATATTTATTTAGCAGAATCTAGTAGTTGGTCAGTGTAATTTAGTTATTATAAATAGAAAGGATGAAAAACCAAAACAAATTCATCATAAAAAAAATTATATTACAACTATTTTTTTACTATAATATATTAATTGCACAAATACCTTTAAAATAGGCAACAGCAAATAATCAAAATTAAATCTTAATTCAATGTAAAGGTTTAAGATGTTTTCAATCAAGTGGCATTTCCAATTTTAATTTTAAAAAAATACTGTTTCAATTATTTTTTCAATCAAACAAAATTAAGAGAATGCTGAAGGGGTTGGTTTGAGTTTGGTTGCTTCCTTTGGATCTTAAGGGATGGGATATATTTAACGGTTCTGTACATAATCCTGACAGGGTCAAAATCCTGAATCGGATGAAATCCTGACAGGTTCGAACTACCAACAAATTAATGCTGTTATGCTTAATTAAAGGCAATTTAATTACTATTTTTTGCATGAATATTTTTGCTCGGGGGAAAAGGGATTTTTCTTTTATTACTACAAAAACATAAAATACTTTTGATTTGAAAAAGGTATGTTATATATACAGTCGAACCCTGTTAACGCAATTTCGAAAGGAACACCGAAACATTTCATGTTAAGCATCAGGAAGTTTTTTTACATTGAGCCCGTGAATAGTTTTAAAAATAAAACATCTAAAAATTATTCTAATTTTTGTAATAAAATAATAATTTTTCTAAAAAATCTAAACTTTTTTGTAACACTAATAATACATGTATACAATTAGTAATTCAATTAATAAATTTCATTTGGAGTAGAACATACTATAGAATAATAAGGAAAATTATTAAGGAACAAAAATTAAGAACAACAATTTAATTTAAACTGACGAATCATGGGAGATCGTGATTTTCTCAGAAGTAGAAGATAATTTATTCTTAATGTTTGTTTACTGCTTTATTTTAATGTTTTGTTTATTTTTTCTTTGAATTAAGAAAAAAAGTCAAAATCTCAATTTTTTTAACGGGTTAAGCATAATTTTGCCGAAAGCAATTTCACGCTAAGAGATTTTTTAGCATTTGCACCAAGCTTTATAGGCCGGGAAAATGCTTTCAGTTCACCTTAAGTGACATTTCGTGTTAACGAGGTTCGACTATTCCAAAAAGCATTTTGTACAGAAATCACATATATATTAATCTGAGTATTTTTATTAGTCAATTGTTAATATTTATATTTTTAGTTTGTCAATTAATAATTTGGACTTATTTATAATGTGGCCTGGTCCTGATGGACATATATTTTTCTTATAATATATAATGTAGTAAGTTAATGGCGTTTTTCGCGCTGAGTTTAAATATTTAATTTTTTGACAACAATTTACAATTACAATACAAGAATTTTTTACAACAAACAGTTTATATATTATTTAGAATAAGCATTTAAAATGTAAAAAAATAGAGAAATAAACAAAAAATATGTATTTCTGGTGTTGTGATGTCGACCATGTCAGGATTTTGGAAATGTCAGGATTATGGCCCATCGTGATTTCGGTAATCTGGATTACAGGGTGGCTACAACATCTGTGAAAAAAATTTCCTCGTCTTTTCCCTGACTAAATATAAAAATTTCCCTGATTAGTGGCAATTAACTATATTAACCTACCGACTTTAGTAGTAGACCCAGTATTAGAAAAAAACTTTACCAGTTTAACCAGTTTAATTAACATGAAAAAATATTTTTATTAATAAAATTTAATTTTAAAAAAGGGGAATCAGCTTTTAAAAACAAATCTATAAAAAACAGTCAATCTTTTAGCATCCTATATTCTAATAAACAATCAACCTTGAAAACTATTTCTGCAACATTTTTATTATTTTAGCTAAGAGTAACAATCTAATGAAACACGTGAAGATGTTTCTCGATGATCCGCAGATCTCAATAGCGGAATGCGAATTTCAATCACACTGCATCCAAATAGACATTTCGATATTTCCCCTTTAAACATATTTCAGGGCTGCCACTGTTAAATAACATTGGAAATAGTTGCTTTAGTAGCCTCAGATGTAAAAAATAGCAGCCAAAATAGTAGCCTGGGATACGAAATAGTAACCAAAATAGTAGCCATAAGAAAGACGATTAATCATGTGGAATGCTTTTTTTTTTAGTTCAAAGGGCTGCAATTTTATTTAACAAGAAAACAAGTTATAAAATCAATGCACAGTACAGAACTTTCCAAAATTTCAGTTATAAAACATGGTAGAAATTAATAGCATGGAAAAACAAATTCGAAGAATACAGTTAGAAAATATAAGTTGTGAAGAAAGACTTTACATTTAACTATTTTTTTGGAATTTTTGGTGATTTTGTATAGAAATCAATTAAATTTGTTTTCCTTTTATGAACTATACGGTTTATTTTTCTGCTTTCTGTTCATGTTCAAACAAAAAAAGCAGTATAATATCCGTAGTTCACATACAAAATAAAAAATGATATTGTGTTCTTCTCTCTTTAAAATAATTACATGGTTCATGCACTTGTTAGGAAATTTTTTTTAAGCACTTTTTAAGTCATGGGCAGTTCAGGAAAATTCAAGGACTAGAAGTTACTATAACATCATAAAACCTGAATATATAAGCTGTCTATATTCCATTTTTTAGAAACAAAAAAACATCTAAAATTAGAAAAACGATTATAGGCTGTAGTATGAATCACGATAAAAAAAAAGTTTAAAACATTAAAAAAACCAACGTAACATTCAAGCTGTTCTTGCCGACCCAAAGTCACACTCTTGATTAGGAGAATCTGGTTGATCCTAGTTGGCCTGAACCAGAGCTACAGAAGTAACGAAACACTGCGTGATCACGCAGAGTCAATCATTATTAGGCGATGCGGCATCATCGGATGATGCGTGAAAATTACTAAGCAGCAAAATAAGCAATTGTTTTTGATCAGGTGAAAATGTTACTCTTTTAAAAGGGGTATGCATTGGCGCTTGGTTGATATTTGAAGACATCTTAGTGAAATCTAATCTTAAGTCATCTTCAAAACTTAAATATATTTTTTACTTTTATTGTTAAAATTTATAATTTAAACTTGCTTTTTAATGAAATTCAAGTTTAGTTTTTAATAATATAGATCGAGAATGGGTGTTTTTCGGTGGCGTTAATGCTGTGGAAAATTTGACGTCTCGGTTATGAGCCTAATCCCTTTTTTAAGACGCCATTTTGTCCGAAAATTCTCGGCCTATGCTGCAGTATTTATTAAAAACTGTTTAAAAATATGGAGTTAGAAAAGTATCATGGTATCACGTAACGCAGCTTACAGATGACGCGTAGTTATCACATGCTTCGGAAATTACGTTCATAAATTTTTCTGCTCCGATGCGATTTTGCAATCAATATTACGGATTGAAGTCATAACCCTCGAAATTAGCTAACTTACTTCTCACTCTTAGACCGAAACACCAAGCCGATAAGAACATTAAAGCGTCGTCTAGCGTGGAGAAGATATACCGTGACAATAAATGACATTCAAGACGTATTTTCGCACTAGGTGAGGTAAGGCGATCAAAATTTTACGATTCAGTTTCCATTTTTCGAAAAAAAAAGAAAAATTTGAAGAAAAAAAAACGGAAAACGTCAAAAAATCGGAAAATGACCAAAAATCCCATACAATTTGTACAGGCATACTTGTACAAATTGTATGGGCATGCGCGCGCAGTGTTGCAACAAAATTGCCTAGTGTGGACAAGGCAAAAGAAAAGTCGCTACCCAAAGCGGCATGTCGGGCGGCAAACAGCGGGAAGCTTATGCGTGCGGCGCCGGCGGGCCTAAAAGTACCAAACCTGGAAGGATTTTTGTTTCACTCCCGCTTTTTGACACATATGATTTTTTTCTTTCTTAAATAGTCGCCGATAGTTAAAAATAGTAGAAGTATACGCTGAAATAGTCGCTTTTAACCCAAATTTTCCGAAAAAAGTCGCCATAGTCGCCTTCCCTTGAAAATAGTCGCTTTAGTCGCCTAAATAGTCGCCAGTGGCAGCCCTGATATTTTAATGTTATGCCTATTGTTCTAGCAACCGAAATATTTTATTTTTAGCTTTTTTTTTAATTTCATAAAAAAGATTGGAAAATCCTAGGAGACTATGTTCTGTCAAATGTGGTGGAAGCTGTGACCATGACCAGCATTGTTTTCTTTGTGCCTTTGAAGAGAAAGACTGGTTGACTGAAATATCTTGTACAAAAGTTACACTAGGTCGACCTTGCCTAGAACTAACAATTATTACTCGGTATCATTGGTAGGAATTTAAAAGCTTTTGTGCCTTTATTTTTAATAAACATCTTTAAAACCTTAAGTCTCATTGAAATTTAAATACAGGAATTTTTTTAGAAATTGTGACGCGTATACGCCGACCCCTTTTTTTACAGGGCTACTTTTAACCAAAATTTCTTGGTTTATATGCAAGTATGTACGATAAGTATTTTGGTAATAGATAAAAAAATACATATTTTTTAAAAAAATATCTAAAAATCTACAAATCTAACAGTTGACCAATTTTAAATGTGTGTATCTGATTACTGTATATACTTGATAAGCCGAGAAATTTTGGTAAATTTGAGAAATTTGCTAATTTTCAAAATTAGCAACATAGAAATCTGGGTCAACCTATGCACGAAACACTAAATTTCCAACAATTTTTTTTTAATCCTTTATCTTCGAACTTTAACTAAATTTCGATAAAACTTCAAGATAAATGCTATCTATTAAAAATAAAGACATAAAAGCAGTTAGATTATGAGAATAAAATAAGATTGATATCTATTCACGCCGCAGGGTTTGCGACCCGCCCACAAATCCAAAAAAAACACAGGGCGTTTTTCAAAAAAATATTAATAATTTACAACTTTTGTTATTTTATTGAAAAAATATTTTTTTAATTTGAAAGGTAAACACAGAATAAAAAAAATTTACAAAATTACATATTTCTCTTAATACAATAGACTTTTACTGGAAAAGATTGCAATTGTTGCAAAGTTTAAAAAAGAAACTGGATAGGTTTTATTTTGGCTTTTTAGGGTTTGATCTAAAATAACAGCCAAGTTAAATTTAAAAAAAGATATTAATTTTACAAATCAAAACAAATAACTTTCAAATTCAAAATAATTAAAATATTTGGTTTCATCTTTGACGCATTGTGGTACCATCTTACTGTATTAGTAAATAAGGCTGCTAGTTTTTGTAAAGAGTTTCTGTTTTTTTTTATGGCGAGATACCAAAGGATTTTGTTTTGCTGAAAAATGATGTTTTGATAGGTATTATTTTATGAATTATAAATGCGGTCGAAAAAGTTTCTTTTCAGTTTTAAAAAACAGAACTTGGGAAAGCAAAGACGAAAAACAGAAGTAAAACACACAAAATTCAAATAAAAAACCTAATCTCCTTCCCTCAGTTCATAGTTTCATACAGGAGAATGTCACTTTAGTCAAATTTGTAAATATAAAAATAAACTAAATAGTAATGAATGTACAGCTGTGGACAAAAAAAAGTAAACACTAGGATTATTTCGGACGTTAGTCATCCTATGGAATCGGACCTTTTTGACTTGTGAATAAATAATATTCTGAGTTAAATTCATGACACAAAATTTGCATGAGGGGCCGTCTTCATATTAAAAATGTTACCAACTTCAAAATTTGAATAAAACATCCTTTTTGAGTCCATATTTCAAATTTATGACATATTTTAACACGAAATACCAAGTTTTGTTAGTATTTGAGCATTATTAGTGGAGTTAGAGACGTGCAAAGTTTAGGGGCCGTAATGCTAAATGAGTTGTACATAAAAAACTATCCACTCTATAAATAATTAAGATAATGAAACAAATTTTTTACTGAATAATAATTATATTAACCCAATCAAAATGCATACACTGAGGGGGTATTTAAAAGAAATTTTATATTTTTAAATAATTATTATATTAATTTTTTTTTAAATTATGAATAGAAACCCTTAATATTTTTACAGAAATGAATTTAAGGCATGAAGTTTAAGCGAAATCCCAATTTTTAAAAATTTTTTATCCATAATTTGCTGGGTAAATCACAAAATACCTTTAAATTACCCTTTAGGGGACTGAATATAAGATTACAATATGTGAACTTGATAAACAAATACGGCCTTGCAAAAGGAAGAAAACATTAAACCAAGGACCTTGAAAATTCTGATGTATCACACAACAGGCACCTTTAAGGTTGATTAATGATAGTTCATTTGGTTTTGGCTCAAATAACGTCCCACTAGAGCTACACGAGGGCTATTAAATATTGATATATATATATACAACTGCCGAAGTGCCAGAAAAGCTCCGAGTGAACGCAAGTTAAATCTGTATTTGGAATAAATAACGTTAACCAAAGTATTTATTATATTTTAAGCAAAATATAAACTATCGAATTATAAGCTTAATGTCTATCACTTTCATAGTCATCGCTAGAATCGCTACGTTTAAATTGATTACTTTTTAATAGTAGTAGGCCTTCTAATATTTCATCTATTATTATTTGCTTTTATTTATTCTTTTTACTCTTTACTCGTAAATATTGTTTTAAAATCGATGTTCAAAAAAAAATATTTGTTCATCTAGCTCTGCTTTATTCCTCTTTTATTTAAACATGGAAGCAATGCGCAGTATTTTTAAGAAAAATCTACTGGGCAACTTTTAGGAAATTGAATCTAAGTTGCACGAAATTAAATATTAAAATTTTTCGTTTTGTATTTACATTAGATTTTTGCTTCAGGCTAATCATATACACACATGAACTAATGTATTTGAGCCTGCATCCGAAAAAAAAAAGTATTCTATTCATCTTTTAAAATGTTTTTATTAAATTTCAATGCATGCATCTCCAATTAATTTTTTTTCCAATGGTGCTGCAATATTGGCGGTCAAGCCTTTGCAGACTCGGCATGTTCCACAGAACTGAGAGCCATTTTTGAAAATATTATTTTTTTCAGTGTCGTGTTAAAGTCAATTTATTTCGTATATTTAAACAAATGTTTATAATTTTTATTTATTTTTAGTAAGAAAGTATATTAGTTATTTAACGTCACATAGGATTGCTTAAAAATGAACTCACAAACAATTTAATATTTTCTAAATAGCGTGTGCATGTGCACACGCTATTTTTTTTCTTTTTTTAAATCACTTATATATTTTTAAACTTCAATCACCGAACATTTTTTAATGGAGGATTATGGTAAGAATCTTTGTAATTAACCCAAATTTAAGAGGCGAACTCTAATATAATTATACGGATTCAATGCTTTTTTTAAAAATAATAATCAACTATGGTAAGTGCTCAGAATATTTTTAAAAACATAACTGTAGGCTTGAGTTGCATTTCCATGCTTTATTTTTTTTTTAAATTACAAAATAATTTTTTTATTTTACAGTAACAAACGATTTTTCGCATATTTCAAACTATTAACGTCTGCTCGTCTATTTTGAACGAGCTGAAAGTGTTTAAAATATTCCACAGTCATGAAAATATTATAAAATACTATGCAGTTAGATATAAATTTCTTTGAATCCAATTCATAAAATAAAATCTGTTAATAACTAGTAAAATAATTGAAAAATACGTACCAATAATAATTTATTTACTCTTTTTAAAGATAATTTATAGTTTATTCTGTCATTCTTAATTCAAAAATTCAAATTAATATTTTTTTTTTATTAGAATTAAATTAAGTTTGAATTTTTAATAAATTATGGATCAGAAAATATTCTTTCAAAAACTAAAACGTCCGTCTCTCTCAAATATGTAAACTAAAACTTAACTACAACTTTCAGCATGCCAACGGATGATTAATATTCAATAATAAATAATTTTAAAAATTGTATCTTTATAAACAAGTTTACCAACAAAACATATACATAAACTTAAAACATATCGTGGCTCTCATAAAAAAAATATTGTTGTCTCGTTACTCAATGGCGCCCAGCATAGAAATCCTTGACATACACAAAAAAATTTAAAATTTAAACTTTAATAAATAAACTTAAAATGTTCACTATACAGTTAAAATAAACTTGCAAAAAGGGGGGGGGGGGGATTAGACTTCATCACCATTAACTTTTGCTCCCTTGCAGGTCTCCTCAACAGATTCTACCTTATATTTCAATATTTCGCTTTTCCCCTCGGACGAATCTATAGACTACGCTTGTTATTTTAGAGATGGTCCCCCAAAGGACATCAAGTGATTCGATTAAATAACTCTCAAATATTCATCCAAATGTAACAAAACTTAGATTTAGGGGTTTTCGAGGGTGCTTAACATTTCTAAGTTAATAAAATTGGGTGTTGCTATTGGAAATTTTAAAGTTCGTAAATGTTTAATATAAAGACGGACCCTTATGCAAATTTTGTGTGATGCAATTAACTCATAATGCTATTTATTCACAAAGTCAAAAAGGTCCGATTCCTTATGATGACTAACGGCCGAAATAATCCTAGTGTTTACTTTTTTTTGTCCACAGCTGTACTAGGAATTGAAAAGGCAAAAAAGTTGGCTAAATGTCATTGCTTCTTAAATCAATGTAAAACTTTGTAATAATCAAGATATTTTATTTTTTTAATTTAAAAAAAAGTTATCGTGCAAAATAAGTTCGCGTTATTTTGTATTATTAAGATCCTAAAAAAAACCTAAATCAAGGTTGAAAATTAATTTTTTTTCCAAAAAAATTATTAATTTAGAATGAGTTTTCTTCTTGACTGAAATTGTTCTCTTTTTAAAATAAAACTTAAAATTTAAACCAAACAATGGCATTAAAAGGTTAAATTAAAAAAAGACCCAATAAAACAACAAAAAACCACCCATGGTGGGCTTTTGAAAAAAAAACATGTTTTATCAAACCCTGATTCACAGCATCCTCCAATCATGCTTAATTGTTAGTTCTTGGAGTGATGCATTCTTTTCACAGTGTAGCTCTCATAGGGGGACGTCTCATAGGGGGACCGCTCCCCCTAAAATTATGTCACGTTGTTGCACGCCCCCCTTAAAGAAAAGGTTAATTTTAATATTTCCCTTTGTTTCTGAAATCTGAATAAAAATGCAAATTTTTATATTTAAAAAAAATTAACTTGAAAAGAAAAAATATGTAAAATTTAACCTGGTTAAATAATTTAATCATAAGAATATACCAACGTTGTATTTACATTTCCGTTGTCTAATGTCTAACTAGCCATTCGCTAATGTCTTTTAAAAAAGGGGGTCTGAGAGTAATCAGAACTGTCTAGTTCTGGGTCATTTGTTGTTTGTCCAGGTAGCTGCCAGTCCTCTAATTGGTCAAGATAGTGTCGCAATTTTGCGTGCTATGAAGTACCGTTACGAAAAGGTCTGAAAAATATAGCAGACTAATAATGCTGACATTGTTGCATATAATTATCTCCTCATCCTCTTTCTGAAATAAAGTGTTTCTTATAAGAAAAAGATTTGAAATTTTTTTCTCAAAAACTTTGTTTTATGTAAAACAGATTTTCCTTGCAAAATTGGAAATTTTCGAATCCTTACATCATGCATTTCACTGAACATAAATATATTATTTGGCCCGAAATGGCACCTTTGGAAATTTTTCTTGATATTTCGAAAAAATCATGAATTTCCCTGACTTTTCCAAATCGATTAAATTACCTGACTTCTCTAATACCCCGCATTTCCTACCCTGGATTACGTCCCAGACCAACATTTCATAGAAATCCTACCTAGTACTTTGTTAATTTTTTATTTTTGTTTTGATTTAATAGTATATCTTTGCTTTAATAGTATCAATTTTTTTACACATTTTTGCATTGATTTTTTAAAATTGAAGAATGAAATCTGCAAGCTTAAAAAAGAAAACCATGCTTCCTTTACCATAAAACTCAAGGTTGGAATAATGTTGATATAGAATTCAATATAGAATCAATTCTCAAATTTAATCTCATAGACATAATTAATGTTAAAAATATACCTTTTTTAAATTGATTTAAAAATGGTTCCAGGAAAAAGTATTTCAGTTCCATTGACAAAAAATAACATTTATTGCAGATCTAAGAAGTTTTTGTCAATAAACTAGATATCTTAAATTGTCGAACATAACAATCCAATACCATTTATAACATAGAATAAGAGCGAACCTTTAAATTTCGCTATAACAAGATTCAACTGTAAAACTTGATGCAAATTTAAACATACTTACCTTTTGCATATAAAGCAATTATTAGCTGGTAAGTGTGCAAGTCTAGTTTCATATTCAGGGGCAGGTTTTTTATCAATCTTACGAGTCTTACATGTCTTTTTTTTAGTCTTTTTATAAGTCTTTTTTTTAGTCTTTTTACGAGTCTTTTCAGGTTTGGGCTTCTTCTTTGTACCTAAAAGTATTACAAATGCAAATCTAATAATTATTCATATAAAAAAAATCCTGAAACATAAATTATTAAAAAAAGTCCTAAACAATAGAACAAAATAACAGAGGATATGGTATAGGCAGTTTTGCTGTATGTCTGTTTCTTATTCTGTTACAGACGACCATCACTCTACATTAGGGTGGCTCGAAAAAGACATTTTCGAAAATCAATCAAATCGTAACTAAATTAAATAATATCTTTAGCTGTCCAAATGACCTTGAAATTTAGCCATTTTCAGAAAAATCGGCTACAATTTGTCCGAAATCCATATAGCTTCAAAATTATAATGTAAAAATACGATAAAAATTATTAATGAAGAAAAATAGTAATTTGACACTTTAACTTACATTTAAAACCAAAAAACTGTTAAAAAATTCCTAATTACTGTAACTAATGACCTATGAAGCGGCTCTGCTTAACCCCACAGCGTCTACATGAAATGTGGTAAAACGGTGCAGCTGATCAGCAATATATTGTTTAGGTTTCAGTCAAACAGAAAGAAACCTCCCAAATAATTTATAAATGTGTTTAAGTTTTTAAAAGATGTTCGGTCATTTCAATAAATTTCCGGCAGGCCCCTCGCGTGGTCAGGGGACTGCAGTAGTCACCCCCATTTGCAGCTTCTTTAGAGTACTATTTGCGGTTTTCTAACTAACATATGAAACTCTCCAAGAAACTTTTTTCAAAAGAGTTGAAGTTTTGAATTCTACCAATCAGACCACAATAGTTATGCGCCCATAGAGACCCATTAAAAGGGGTCACATCTGGGTTACGAAGCGCACGTTTTATATAATCATCACATAAATTGACACTTAATTTCTCCCCTTGGAATGCATAGAAACCAACACGTTAACATTAAGTCAACCGTCAAGTATCCACTTAAGGAGGTTCTTAAGCCAGGTTCTTAATCCACTTAAGCCAGGTTCCAAATATCTGGGCCACGTAACACCCATTACTGGCCAATGTAAAAAAAATAACCAATGCAAAAAAAACCTACAAAATAAATTACTCCTGCTGTATTGAATAGTTGTGTGCAAAATTTGCCAAACATAGCTCGTTTTTTTTTTACAAATCATACAATTTTTTTTTAATATCGATCTGAATTTTTTATTTATGTTCAGTTATATTTAAAACTTTATTGATATTTTAACATTCATTTATCCTAAATCTTTATCCCTAATATAAAGATCCTCATCAAGGACACACGTATATCCATTTTATAACGAATTAATAAATGTACCATTGCACTACTTATCATAAAGTTTTCTCCATTAAATTACTAGGAATTTCAGCACCTATGCATACGTGGGCCAACGTTCCTCAGTACCCTGCCCTTAGTCTCTTTGGGGGGGGGGGGGCATTTTTGACGTTAGCGATTGTTTACAAATTACTCAAAAATTATTGATTGCCGGTTATCTTTCCTTTCCATCCGCAGATTGACGATAGGAAAAATCAATTACCAAGGTCGGTCATTCGTGGGAAACCAAATAAAAATTACGGTTTCACTGCAAACCTTAGAGAATTTAAAAACATTTTTTTTATAAATGGGTAAATGTTTTGTTACTTCTTACGAGCACTTTAGTGATATTTTACCTTAAACTCTCTCATTACTGCAGTTAAATCATGTTTTTTGGTTTTGGTAGTTTTAGCGTGAGATCACTGAATTTTGAATTATATTTTTCCTTCCGCATCAGCAATCGGCCGATGGAAGGAAAAAAATAATCGGCCCATTGGCCGATTTTATTTTTGAACAATCGACATTGGCCATCGGTTCTTTTATACTGTAAGCTAATAAGCTAACGTTTATAAACTTTTTTTCCATAAGGGATACAATGCATTGATGTTCACATTTTTTAGAGAAAGAAGAATCGGTTTGAAATACTTTCGTTGATTTTTAGTTCATGTAAAGCAAATTTTTAAGCAAAGCTTAATTATTTAATAGCTTAATTATTAAAGCTTAAATTTTTAGTTAAAAGCTTAAGTCTAAAAAAATTCAATCAGTTCATAGCTATATGCAGTTTTAGAGTATTCAGGATTTTTAAAAAATATTTTTGGCATTATCTAGAGCACTATGCTTAAGAAGGAATGTTTGAGCATGTACAAATCTAGTAAAAAAAAGTGAAAAAGGTCACAAAGTGTAAATGTGTACCGGATCTAAAAGACTTTAAGGAGCAAAGAATGACTAACTAACAAGAAAAAATAGCCACCACGAAACAAAATTTGGATAAATTAGCCTAAGAAATAAAAAAAATTATGATTTTAAAATGTCTAAAATTATCAGAAAAAGCTTACCAGTACGTGGCAAACGACATGCCAGCTTAGTTGGAAGTTCAAAGACATTATTTTTCCCAGAAGATAGCACTAGAAGTGCGTCCAGAGGATGGCCGGCAGGAATTGCAGAAAGTGCTACCTTTCTCTTTAAAAATTAACTTATAATTACAAGCTAATACAAAATTTATGAATGAACAATGTATTTAATATAACCAATAAGGTTTTAAAATCAAAACTGCAATTAAAAGCATCACTCACAAGCAATTCACAAAATGCATGTTTAATTTTCACTTATAACAAAAGATCATTTCCAAATATTTTTTTTCCTTTTACTACCCTGAAAGTATCTGCAACATTATCTAGCATTTGTATTTAAGCAGTTTGACTGCATTTATTTTAATGGTTTACAACGTAATCAACAATATAAATTCATTTTACTCAATTACATCATACCAAGCAGGGAAATGATGTTTAGGTCAGCCATCGGCCTTCGTTAAGGTCCAAGGATGGGGTTAGTACAGTATACCAGGACCACTCCATACCTGCCAACATGTAGGGCAACACGTGAAAAACAGCCAAACATAGCCTTTTTGGCTTAAACACAAAATTTTGGTACATACAAGGCATTTTGAATGTTTCTAAGTAAAATGAGGGTTCTAAATTCAAAGCTAGCTGGTATATTTCTCAAAACCTTGAGGCCTTTTATTGCTATGGCGTCCTCAATGTGGTGGCGCATGGGAATAGTGCATGATTATTTCTCAAAAACCACAAGGTACTTTTGAATAATTATGGCCATGTTAGGTATAAAATAAAAGCGCTGAATGATAACAATCTTTAAAAATAGATTTAAAATTGGTTCAATAATCTAAACGAAAATGTCCAACCTTTTTTAGCTTAATGAGTTGTGTCACCCCCAACATCGTTAAGTCCATGGGGAAAAAAGGATTTTTCGTCCGGAATAAAAATAATTTTTCAACACTTATCTACTCATATAGTATCTTGAAATTTATTTTTGATGTTTCGGTATTTAATTTTTTTTTTTCAAAAACTATTGTATGTTGAGTATATTCTAGTTATTTGATCAATTATTAATGCCGTTTACTGATAGCAAGCAATTTTGTCAAGAAAACATGTAAAACACCCTTTTCTTTATGTGAAAGGGAAAACTCATACATTTTATTCATCTTTTTTTAAGAAGGCAAATGATTGCTTTTTTAAATAAAAAAATAACAAACAGTAGAAAAGAACTGCATGTTATTTGCAAAAATTATAATCTGAATCCCAACTGGCACAAAGTTCTGAGTAAATATCATGATTATTCAAACAAATGTCTATTCAACCAACACCTCCACTACACACAAGATAAAAAAAAACTTGGGGGACCCTAATCCAAATCATTGCCTGACCCATGTCACAGATTTTCAGAAACCAAGTACAGTAGAAAACTTCTGAACTGGCTTAAATAGGGCCAAACGCAAGGCGGTAAAGCAAAAAAAAATTTTAACCGGAGAAGTTAAAGATTTGGATGAACATTTTATTGCGCCTTATACATTAATGATATTTGTCTTATAAAAATAAAATAAAGTGCCATTTTATTCAATGTATTAAAGCATTAAAAATAACATACTATTCAAAATTGGTAACCTATTTTTTTTGTTGAAGCCTAGAAAATTAGGAACTTTCCACTTAGTTTCACCATTTATTTTAATCAACAACCTATCAATTCGAGATCGATAATGAAAATTTTATTTTTAAAATTATTAATTGTTAAATGTGTTAGGGATAAAAAATTCAACTGGTATAAGCGGATATCCGATGAAACCGAGTCCAGTTAAAGGGGCTACTACAGGTTTAGAATAGCTTAACACCCTAAAGGCAGAGGGGTGAAAATTACCCCATGCTGTATCCAATAACACTGGAGACAACAAAATTTTTACAAATTTCTGCGACTGAAATGAAAGTACTCAATTATGAATGATTTCAAAGTGCTAAACACGAATATCACCTTAAATTTTTTTTGTTAGCTCTAGTTTTTGTGTTACGGTCGTTTATTCATTACATAGGATACGGTGAAATGAATGGGCGCACCAGACGCAAAATAAATTAGTCAATTTTGTTTACAGAAACCTTCCAAATTTTTGCTCATACAGGCTTTATATGATATTATCAACATAAGGGTAGGAGGAGGTGATAAGTTTCAAGGTTTCTGCACCCATATTAGTAGCTTAATACCCTTTTGTTAAGTATAATCGTTCTCGCGTCAAGAGATGCAAAAAAAAGAGCAATAAATTCCTCGCATTTCGTCCATGGTTGTGTTTAGAAGCTGTAGCATGTTTAGCAGACGCAGGGCTATTATCCTCATTAAAACTAAAAATATATTGGAGACTTTAGGGCAGGGAGTCCCTTGTCATGTTGGACTGGATGCAGAGTAGAGGGAATAGGCTATTTAACTTTTATCTTTTTCTAAATAACACCTCCTTTAACAGATGAGATGATGCAGAAATAGCAGTCATTTGTCATTAACATGATTTGTTGGTTCTCTTCTAATCATAAAATGGCATCCTTTTCCTTACATAAAACAGCATTCATTTTTCTTCCCAGAAAATAGCATTACTTTTTTTCCCCCATGAAGCCGAAGTCACAAATTTGCTTTACAAGTCTAACAACATATTTAAGGAGCCCAGCATTTTTCCTGGTCCCTTATGTTGTAACCAAAATACAAATTAAACCCTTTCTAAACTTGCAGTGATGCTCCTTTTTTGTATGCGGAAAAATGGTACTCTGCCGCAAATATAACAGAAGTTATTATCGCTATTAATGCATTTACAAGGCATTACAGTACTGTAATGCCTTGTAAATGCATTAATAGCTGTAGAACATCAAAAATTAGTGCTAGTGATAAATCTATTACTTAATAGATTTATCACTAGCACTAATTTTTGATGTTCTACAGATTCTAAAACAACCAAAGAAAAAATACAACAAATTTATTGCTTTTTTTCCTGTACCTCTTGACGTAAGAACGATTCTACTTAACGAAAGGTGGGTGCAAAAACCTTGAAACTTATCTCCTCCCACCTTTATGTTGATAATATTAAATAAAACCTGTATGAGCAAAAATTCGGAAGTTTTCTGTAAACAAAATTGACTAATTAATTTTGCGTTTTGTGTGCTCATTTATTTCGCCGTATCCTATGTAAAAAACGACAGTAACTCAAAAACTAGAGCTAACAAACATCTTTTAAGATGATATTTGTGTTTAGCACATTGAAATCATTCAGAATTGCAGGCCTCGCAATGACTTTCATCAAAAATATAATAGGAAATATAGGAATTTTTTAAGAAAATATAGGGATTTATAGGAATATTTTCAGGTCGATATATAAATTTTCGTGAAGTAAATATATGGATAAAATGAATGGCAATGAGCCAATTATTTTAACAATGATAAAAAAGTATACATAAAAGCATAATATACAAGATTTATTAACTTTATTTAACCGATATCCGATAGGGTTTGAACCAAATGCGATATAACTCCAGCGATCCAATAGGGCTTGCTGCCCTACCAGAGGACCTGAAATACCCCTAATTTCCAATAAATTTCACTAGGTTACTATCGGTAACTAAAGTGATCCAACATCATTAAAAAAAAATATAGCTATCTTTTATTCAAAAAAAAACTCTCGCGATCCATAAACAATTACAAAACCGCTAATCTGAGCACCTATAATCCGGACACTTTTGAATTTCGACGATAATCCAAAAAATTTCCGATACTCCGGTTTTTTTTTTAAACTTAAACCTTCTAAAATCAGAAACACCAGAATAGAATCAAAGTAGAAATACTGGGGAGTAAAGTTTCAAACGTAAACAAAAATAATATTTAAACAATCAAGCTGTACTTGATTACAAGGTCACGAACACTTGATCAAAAGAAATTATTCTGGTTGGTCCGATTGGCGTGAACCGGAGCTACATAAGTAAGAAGACGCTCTTCCGATCAAGCAGAGGCAAAAACTGTCAATCATTATGAGACATCGCGACCCCATCGGTGGATTTCGTGAAAATTACTAGGCAGCAATATAAGTAAATCAGGAAGCATTGTTGGATTGCACTGGCCGGTAACCGATTTTCGAAACCATCTTAGTATAGTCTAATTATAATTCAACTTTTAATTAAATTTTTTAACTTTATTGTTAGAATTTATTATTTAAGCTAGTTTATTGAAATTTAAGCTTAGTTTTCATTAATATAGACCGATTATGGAGGAAACAGTTTTTTCAGGGGTGTTAATGTTGTGAAACATTTGAGGACCCTGAAGTAGTAATGATAGCTACTAGATACTGAAACTACTGAATATTAGAAGAGTCTAGTACAATTCAGGCGGGTTTTTTTGTCCGAATTTTCTCTTCCTTTGCACTATATTTCTGTGCCTGGATATTTATATGCTAGGGTTTTGTAACGCGATTCGCAGACACCCTAAACTCATTCTAATTTTCGGAATTATGGAAATACTGGTTAGTTAACCCCTAATCCGGAAAGGCTCAAGTCCCGCGATGACCGGATTAAAGGTTCTAACTGTATCCGGAAACTCTGACGATCCGAATATCCGAAAACTCTGTTAATTCTAATATCTGACGATCCAAATACAGAAAAACTCATCCCATAATCGGGAATACCTCCGAGTATCATACAAAAGAAAAAATAGACAATCACACGGGGGCAGAACACGCCTGATCCGGAGATCCTAGATCGTATGAAAATTTTATCGATGTGGGGAAATTTTGATAGAAAATATTCAATTGATTTCGATTTTAACAATGAATTACAAAATTCCTTAATCAGCCGTTCGTTTACATAGTCAATAAATAAACTCATACTCGTATATCTCGGTCGAGAAATTTATCACAAAAAATAGCGCCTTGTAATTGTAAAAAAGGGTTGGCTTTTACACGACGGGAGCCTCAAAATTTACACAACGTTAAAGCCCCACCGAAAAAAAAGTTTCCTTCATTCTCGGGCAATATCAATGAAAACTAAACTTAAATTTCAATGTAGAACAAGTTAATAAACTTTAATAATAAAGATAAAAAATATAATTAAAATTTGAAAATAAATTAAGATTAGATTGCACTAAGATATCTTCAATATCGGCCAGCGGACCCCCCCTCCCCCATTAAAAGAGGATCATCAACACCTGACCAAAAATATGCAGTCCAATAATGCTTCTTGATTTACTTATTTTGCAGCCTAGTAATTTTGACGAAATCCACTGATGACGTCGCATCGCCTTATAATGCTGGGCAGATTTTTGCCTCCGGTTGATTGGAAGGGCGGGGCGTCTCATTTTACTTGTGTAGCTCCGGTGCAGGCCAAGTCAAACCAACCAGAAAATTTTCTGCCGATTAAGTCTGTGAGTCGTGATCGCAGTAACAGTTTTAATGTAAAGATCGTAATGATGAAAAGGGGGAAAAAACGAAAGTAAGGGTCTAAAATATAGGAAAAAATAGGAATTGTAGGAAATATAGGAACCTTTTAAAATTTATAGGAATTATAGGAGCGCTGCGAGGCCTGGAATTGGGTACTTTCATCTCAGCCGCATTTTCACTGTTAACCAGTGTAATAAGTCACTGAGCATTCTCATGGAAACTGCTGAGGATTGAAATCCTTCTACGCATGCTTGATTGACACAGTCAATCATGTTTTTTGGTTACTTGTTTCAATTTAGTTTTCTCTTTGACTCCAACAAACTCCATT
This sequence comes from Oedothorax gibbosus, assembly GCA_019343175.1. Lineage (NCBI taxonomy): Eukaryota > Metazoa > Arthropoda > Arachnida > Araneae > Linyphiidae > Oedothorax > Oedothorax gibbosus. The sequence continues at coordinate 596,086 of JAFNEN010000223.1, forward strand.
GCCTGAATGATATTCCTATCACATATTACGCGGAAACAAAAATCCTGCATAGCAAAAGTGTTAAAATTGTAGTGTGCAGACTTTTTATGTTATTCAAAAGCATGTCTTAGGGACAACAAGAAAACTAGTAAAATTTCCATTTTTCTTATTGTGGCATCTATCAGAAAACAAGTTCTAAAAAAGCCTACTTTCCTGTTACTTAAATACTAACTGAACTTCTTTTTAAAAAAACCAAGTAGATTTGAAACAGTAACTGTCACCTAGAACCGCTTCTACACAAGTTTTATACAATTAGAAAAAAAAAACGCCAAATGCAGCATCCAGTTGTAATTTAAACTTTTAAATGCCACACTTTTACATTTTTTTAATTCTTTCGAATTAAAAAAAGAAAAGTAGGCTAAAAATAAAATAAACTGCTTTTCAAAACGACTTTTGTGGATGATTTCAAATAACATTAAATGGTCGCATCCTACATATTTAAAATAAATTTAAAGTAAAAATGGTTGCAAACCTGTTGCTCAATCAATTTTTAATGATTATTAACATTCAGAGGTTTCAATTGATACCCAGTATGCCTATAATTATTTAAATGTACATATGGCAATCAAAAAATAAGCACACACTATTCCCATCTTAGCTGCCATACAAATGAAACCATAACACAAGATTTTCGGAAATTTCTCCCACCAGTTTTGAATTCAATTCTCTCTTGTAGCATCATATAGCCTAGAAAATATATTTGTAGCAACACATTTTTCTTTCAAAGTTAATAGCCAAAGTGGTGAACTTAAATTAAGAAGGTACTGGATGTATATTGATTTATAAGGCTATAAAGGCATTTAAAATATTTGAAACAAGTTATGTAAAAACATCTAAAATCTATAAATGACATCTCACATGCACATTGCATTCTTTGATACAGTAAACTCCCGTTTATCTGGAATGCTCTGGAAATTGACTCTTCCGGATAATCAAATTTTCCGGTTAATCGGAAGTTGCCAGACAGGGTTACCAAAAACTGCCCATTTTTTTGGAAAATACAAAAGATAATGGCTGCATCTTATATAATGCAAATAGGCGACATTGGATTTATAATAATAAATAATAGATACTACAATATTTTGTATTAAAAAATATTAATATTTATTAATAAAGAAAAGAATCGATCTTTACTTTCAAATGCTAAAAATCTAAATTCATAAATCGTCTAACCCATGGTCTAAAACCAGTAGGATATGTTAAAATGTAAACAAAATCTAGATAATATTTAATTACAGAATTAAATTATAAAAATAACTTACATTGGATTAGGGTTTTTTACGATTTCTCGAAACTCCAAAAATATTGTAAATTTTGAAAAACGTTCTTTGGGTCAAATCAGAGAATTATTTAATATATAATATATTTTTTAATCTTGTTAAAGTTACTTTGTTAAGGCATCAGTCATTTTAATCTTAAATGAGCGGCGCGCCGCTACAAGCCGAAACTGAGCATCGAATGTTTTGTTTGTTAATTTTAGCAGCGGTCAAGCTTGGCGCAATCACTTCCATTGGAAGGGATCGGAATTTCATGGTAACCATGTGGGAACAGCAAAAAAAATTTAAAGTATCTTAGAAGTAAAAAGTCAGTTGTTCAAAGCTACAATACTATAAATACTACAGCCTTTTTCTACTGTGATGGGATTCTCCGAAATATTGGGGGACCATTGTCGACCCCGCGCTAATCCCAATTCTACTGTCTGATAACATTCACTGCCTTCGGCTGTGCAGAAAAACCGTTCTTGAAACGAACATCGAATTGACGCTAGTTTGGGTTTGCATTTTTTCCAAGCTTAGTGCTCAGTAACTTGTAATTTCTGTATAAAGTACATTGTATTTAGCTTAACTATAAAGATGCTAATATAAGCAGCACAAGAGGGAAGGGGCATTAAATATTCTTTAAGAAATTGATTTTCCGTTATAATAACAAATACAGTTTAGAGGTTCTAACTAATAATTTTCATTTGCTTAGGTTTAAATTTTTTGTTAGTTTTTAAGCATTGATTCGATTTGCGTGCATTTTCAATTATAATAACTGTGTTTATATTATGTTAGAAAACTATTAACTACTATTAACTAATAAACTTTAAGGTATCAGGGTAGTGAATTAATATAAACTATTCAAGAAAAGACTTGAAATCAGAAATATCACCACGTAATTTAGAATCACGATCAGGCGATTCGACGACAACTTGCCATGGATAACGAATTTGAGAAACTAAGCCAATTAATGTTTAATTATTTGTGTCACCAAAACTTTCTGTAAAAATTTTAGATTCTGGATAAGCAAAGTAGGTTTAAACCTTTAAAACCCTTTTCATTACTAGTTTTTCCGGAATTCTATCCGAAACTGAATTCTACTTCTATTCTGAATAAATAAAGATTTTTTTATTGTCGGTGTAAGCATTTCCGTTAACCGTATACTTTTATTCGGAATTTAATTTACCTTTATCTGGACTACTACTGATGTCGCTCTAAGGTTGTGCTGGGTGCCAGCTCATATGTCTGCCTCGTCACTTGACCACTGTTCCAAATTACGAGGCCCAGTGCCAATAACCCTCATGTTTTTCTAGAGCGAAACCAGGAATACTACAAGGGAACTTAAGCCATAATTGACCTGTGTAATCAGCCTCGTAATCTTTTTTGCAGTTCTGGTTCAAGCCCAGCAATTCGACCTTGGAATTTGTTCTGTTGAAAAGATATTGCGATTGTCGATTTTGTGATTCGCAGCAACTATTTTGATCTAAAGGGTTTTATTGTAAGTTGGATAAATTTACATTGCACTAGAACTACAGGAGGAATATTTCAAAATAACAACATAATTTTAAACCGTGGTTGAGAAGCCGAAAATTGGTCTGGCATCCAACCATAGATATAATTAAAGTATTAGATTGGCTGATCACGTGACCTCCAATGCTAACGACAGGACGCGCATGGAGGCCAAATAGGTGGGCATAATTGCCAATGTTGCTGCCACTTTTAGGAGAAAAATACTACAAAAAAAATACCATTTAATTCAAAAATTACAAAAAAAAACAAGAAAGGGATTTAAAGTCACTAAAAAGATTCCCAAATGAAGCTAGTATTTTTACGATATTTTTTTGTAATTTTAGAATAATTCTAAAATTAAGTTAAAAGTTTAGTTATAAAGTTTAAAGAGTATATTAGGATTTTAGAATAATTCTAAAATTACAAAAAATATCGTAAAAATACTAGCTGCATTTTGGAATATTTTTAGTGACTTTAAATCCTTTCTAGTATTTTTTTGTTATTTTAGAAATAAATGGTATTTTTTCGTAGTATTTTTCTCCCAAAAGTGGCAGCAACATTGGCAATTATGCCCACCTATTTGGCCTCCGCGCATCCCGTCGTTAGCATTGGAGGTCACGTGAACAGCCAATCTAATACTTTAATTATGATATCTATGCATCCAACGTAACTTATAGTGACAACGGCAGATTTAACATGCACCAGTCCCATACACTCGGCATTATTAACTGCTTCTTTATTGTCTAGCACTATCCGTTTATGACTAAGATGAGGATAGAACCTGTGAGGTTATTCATCGTGGCATGATGCCTTAAACCACCGCGTCCTGCCAATGTTTTAACAGTCTTTGAAAAACACGCATTAACATTAAAAATTCGCAGCGAATTAGTTAAAAAGCATCATTGATTTATTCCGGATAACGGGAAAATGCTTTTGGTTAAAACTGGATTTAAATTACGGATAGAATATAGAATTAAAATTTAAATTCCGGTAGAATTCTTAAAGAATTTACGTCGCACTAAAGTAAAGCTAAATGAGGATTTTCGATGCTGCTCCTTGTAATTTCTAACTGCGACCAAATGATGATACAGACTTTAGAGCTGACACCCAGCGCAACCTCAGAGCGACATCGGTAGCAATCCAAATAAAGTTAAATAAAATTTATCTAGAATAAACCAGTTACATGCCGGATAACGGAAAATCACTTTCGGTTAAAACTAGAATAAATTCCGGATAGAATATAGGGAACTAAAATTAAAATTCCGGTAACATTCCGAGATGAATTTACATCACACTAAAGCTAAATGAGGATTTTTCGGCGCCATGCCTCGTAATTTGGAACTGCGATCAATTAACGAGGCCGACATCTGAGCTGGCCACTAGCGCAACATCAGTAGCAGTCCGGATGAATAAAGCTAAATTAAATAAATTTATTTCAAATAAATTACATTTCAGATAAAGGAAAATTGCTTTAGATAAAAAATAGAATTAAATTCCGCATAGAATATAGATCAAAAATTTAAATTCCGGGATGAATTTATACATCACATTTAAGCTAAATGAGGATTTTCGGCGCCGGGCCCAGCACCCAGCTTAACCTTAGAGCGTCATCGGTAGCAGTCCGAATAAAGGTAAATAAAATTCCGGATAAAACTATATGGTTAACGGAAATGCTTTACCGATAATTAAAAATACTTTTTTATTTGTTCTGGGTAATTAAACTTCTGATAGCAGTCCGTATAAATAAACTAATCTAGTTCTGGATAATATGTCAATTGCGGAAATGTTAAAACCGATAAAATAAATTACTTATTAACCGATAAATAAATTAGTCTTATTAATTTATTCCAGTTGCGTTTCGATGTGGACTTGTTAACTGGATTCCCTAATTTAATTCCGGTTAACACTCAGATTTCGTTTAGTGGAAACATGTAAATGAAATGCAACATAAAAAATGCTGGAATAGAGCCATACTTGCCGTTAAATCAGACTTTTAGTGCCAAAAACACTTTTTGCGCCAAATGTTGCCGCCAAGCGAAATTTTCTCTTGGGAAAAAATTTCTGAAAAGTTTTTACTATATTTAGCGAGAAATCGCTATTTTATCAAAAAATATTCAATTTTATCGCCAATATCCGTCGCCAAATCGGAATTTGAAATTTTCCAGATACTTGAGCTTTCTGGTAAATCGGGAACCGGATAAACGGGCTTTTACTGTATATAGTTTTTAGTTAGTATATTTAAATAAGGGGGCGTCCATAAATTATGTGATGCTACTTTGACAATTATTTGTCGTGTGACATGTCGCATAATTTCTATCAGCTTTGGGAGACATATAAATGTCAATTAATTTTTCTTAGGGAAAAAACAGAAATTTTTGAAAAACAAACATTTTAGATTTTAATTTGAGCTCAAATTAGATAGAAATGGTGTTTCTGTCAAGTTAAAGTTAAAAGTTGTTAAAATGACCATGCAGTTTAGTGAATTATACATGCGTTAGGGCAGAATAAAATATTACAGCTTGGACTTATTTTAATAAAGCAACTTAGGGGATTCGAGATTTAAGTACTGCACTGCCTGGGAAAAATAGAGAAAATTAAAGAAAAAGCTATCATTCTTCATATCCAAAGTTAGAAGATAACATAGAAAATCCTTCAAAACTTTTTCTAATAATAGTCTATTACAATTTTTTATCATGTTCAGAAAGAGTAATTTAACAAGATATTCTAAAAACACCATGACAATGGATTTTTGATAATTTCTGGATACTGCGTTCCTTAATACATTTAATCATTTGATAATCTTACTTCTTTTGCAGAACATTTAGAGCATATCCATTCACCAGTAGGTATGTCATCTGCCATAAGAGGTGGTTCACTAGAATAAAATCAAATTTAAACAAATTATTTCATCCAACCAACTGAAAAGAAAATACTAAACTTTTTTAAAAATCATAATTTTACTTTTACTTATTTTTTTTCTAACAGACTTTTTTTAACCTCTACAAGGCAAATTGCACTATGACAGCTGATTTCCAACATCTATAAGGCCATGTTTATCAGGGTTGTTATGATTTTACCCGACCCGAAAAAAACAGTTTTTTTTTTTTTAAACCACTTGAAAAAACCAAGTGGGCAATTGAACTTAAAATTGCCTTCACTGAAAATTAAAAAAAGTAAAAACTTTTTATACATCCAAAAAATTTACATTTCATATTTTTAATTAATATTTTAGTATTATTCTTAATATATTTTTACATTTTTGTACCTTCAATATTTAAAATGCATTTACAAATTTAAATTTATACTAATTATTTAACTATTAAATATAACAAATACATTTTTTAAAATTCTAATTTAAATTTCTATCGTTACAATATTCCGGATTATATAATTTTACACATACACAAACAATACTTGGTTCTAGTTAATACATTTATAAATTTAAATATACATTTATTTAATAAACTATATGCAATTACTTTTTAATTGTTCTAATTTAAATTACATCATTCCTGATTATCACTCTTAAGATGTTCTGTTAGTTTTAAAAATTGTAATGTGTAGATAAATAATTAAAACTTCCCTAAATAAATCACAAAATCCTGAAAAACACATCCAAAATACTGAAAAAACCCATAAAACCCCCCAAAAACCCAAGTGGGTTGGGTTTTTCTTGAAAAAACCTATGTTTTTAACAACCCTGATGTTTATAGTTCTATAATTGGTGAGCGAGACCCAGGTAAGACGGCAAATAATCCCCAAACACCTTGGAATAGGGAATAATGCTGGGTGATTGCCGAGTTTCAGCGTACCCGGGTAGAGAGGTGCATAAACGAGCTAAACCAAGGGTATGTTCAATAATACCTAGGGAAAACCAACAAAAAACTTAAAATTTGAGAAAGTTTAAAGATGCTATATTTAAACATGGAAAATCACAATTAAAAAAATAGAAAATAAAAAAAAGTTTATTAGATTGATCCTATCTTCAATTTTTGGATTCTTTACAAATAACTTATGATTTTGTAGTGCAAATATTCTTTTGCAGAGTACTATTACTAACAGTTTAGATTTTTTAGCAAAACGTAAATTTGTGATTATACATATTGACACATCAGATAAATGGAAATGGCTTATTTTTATAGTCTTTTTGCAATACAAAAAGTACTAAAGTCATTAATTTACATCTCATCCACATCAACATAAAATCAGGGATGCAGAATATATCCGATCCGGCGATCCTAGTTCGGGGGATATTTTAGCCATCTGGGGAAATTTTGTGGAAAATACTCAATTGTTTTCGATTTTAACAATGTATTACAAAATTCCCTGACCAGCCGTTCGTTTTCTGTTTTAAAACCTACCGTTAATTTACTTTTTTGTTCTAACAAACCAAAATAGCGTACCGGTTTTGTCTCCTAAATTCAGCATGTCATCGGGCGTTGATCGCATCCGTACGCCATTCCACCGCCCCCTTGTGTCAAATAGCGAAGCCATCGCCAGCTACTGTACAGATGGTCGAAACCAGGGTTTGATTTAAGTGGTATTGCATCGCAATTTGCGATGCAAATTCATCGAGACAGTGATAAAAATAATCAACCGATTTGCTACAACTGCAATGCACTTTTCTCAGATTTTAATAATGAAGATAAAAATTTCAATCAAAATGGGAAGATGGATTAAGATTAGGTTACACTAAAGATGTCTTCAAATCTCGGCCAGCCAGTGCAATCTCCCATTAGAAGAGGAGTCCAATAATGCTTTCCTGATTTGCTTATTTTGCTGCCTAGTAATTTTCACAAAATCTACCAATGACGTCACATTGCATCAAAATGATTGACAGTTCTCTGGCTCTGCGTGATCGGAAGAGTATCTCGTTACTTTTGCAGCTCCGGTTCAGGCCAAGTTGGACGACCAGGATATTTTTTTCTGATCAAGTGTCCTACTCGCAGCGTCCTTGAGTAGTGATCACAAGAACAGCATGAATGTTAAAATACTTTTTGTTTTATATTTGGACCTTTTTTCTACTTCGGCATAGTGGGGTTTCTTACTTTAGATAATTTTTAGGTTTTTTTTCTTTTTTAAATGGAGTGTCGGTGTATACACGCTTTATATTTTTTTCTTAACAAATACGACCAAAAGTTGAGGATTTCAATCCCAAAAAGGCAGTCAAGATTATTATTATTATTATTTTTTTTTTTTTGCAAAACCTGGTGCCTAAATCTCCAGCCTTATGAAAATGCCAAACGGCCAAAACTTGAAACTAATATACCAAATGAATGAACAGCAAAACATGTTCATAGATAAATCTGATGAATATGACCGCCCCCTCCCCAAACACCATAAATAAAAGAAAATGTACTTATTTTAAAGTATTTAAAAAGATATTAAAAGTACATTTAGTAGTACCTATAGTATTATATAATTATTTAAAATTTATCTTGTCATGATAATTGTTCAAATTTAAATTTTATCGGTCACACTTAGTTCACCTTTTTTGGTTTTTTAAACCAAGCATTTGGTTTGGATTTCAGCTTTTTTGTTCAACAAGCACTAACATCCCTGTATATCGTAAAATTTTCTATACCTATGGTAATACAGAATTTATGTTAAGTCTATAACATATAGTAAAATTTTGGGGAAAATTTTCAAACGGATTGGGGGAAATGTTGGGAGTAAAAACATTTTCTGCAACCCTGCATAAAATTTCAAATAAAGTTCAACATAAATTTTATTAAAAAAAAAATATTTAAAAAAAACAAATTCTGAGCGAAAGACATCCGAACCCCGCTGTACAGTGAACCCTCTACGGGACCATCACTAAGTTCACTATATCCAATTTTCAGCAATAAAATTTTATACCATATAAGGCTTTTAGAAAAAATACTTGGTTTTGCACATCTTGAATATTAAAACATTACAAATATTTTTTAAATTATTAATTGACTAATTTTCGAAACTATACTAAAATATTAAAATAGTCGAATTCCGACTTTTCCATTTGTTGGAAACTGTTTACTTGGATAAATAACAATCTTTACATATCCTTGATTGACTCAATCTTTAATCTTGAAGGCTTTTCTCTTTACCGAAGTCGATTATTTTTCAAGAAGGAGCAATGCTGCTGTGAAAATATTTATACTGCAGAAAATTTCCAAATGAAAGCGATTCGTAAGTAACAAATATTTCAAATAAAACCCAATATTATTTTTGAACAATTTGAAAGTTGAAATTGTAACATTTATTGAGAATGACCCAAATACCAACCCATTTTATTTAATTTTGTAATTGGAAATTTTATGCTTTTTCTAGTAACACCTTGTTTGTAATTATCCAAATGAGAGAAGAAAAAAAAGTTATCACGGTTAAAACTCACAATTTTAAAACGAAAAATTGTCCCCTTTGCATGATTTTTTTGCATACTTTTGAATATTTGATCTGAATTTTGAAAATATATTTGAAATATACACATTATCTTAAGCAAACGACCATATTTCAAAAACATTGCTTAGAAAATGACTGTTTAAGTAGAGTATGATTTTTACCACTATTTGCCATAAGAGAGAGAGAGGAGGGGAAACTTGACAAACCTCAATTTCAAAACTAGAGCCAAAATTAAAATATTGATTGTTAGATTTGTCTGAAATTACCATGTACTAAGTTTTATCCAAATCTGAGTTTGTAGGGAAGGCATAGTCTACTTTGGCTGGCAGGGCTGGGCCGTTACTTGTTTAAATGTAACTCGTTACAATTACAATTACTTTTCGTAAAAAGTAACTAATTACCTGTAAATTTATTAATTTCCAAAAGTAACAAATTACAATTACAATTACTTTTAAGATTACTTTTTACGACAAAATTTCATATTTACAAATGTTTTGAAAAATAAAGTATAAAAATGATTTTTTTTCTAAAATCGACTTTATTAAACAGTTAGCAGAAAATCTACTTATTGGGGTACAACAAAAGCTGCATCTCAAAATTGTTGTTGCTTACATAGCTGCGATTGGGTCGGAGACATAAACCACCAGAACTAACCTTTCAACAACCGTACTGGCTGATAAGGGGGTATTATATTTTATGAACATGCTTTTAATTGCTAGTAGGGGACAGAATACAGTCATCTTATGGTCGTTACTTTGGAAAGACGTAGACAACTCAAAATCGGCTTCGGCGGAGGGATGTCTAGTTTTTACATTCTCAAAAAAATCATCATCACTGCTATAAAAAAAAAATAATAATGTACATCACTGCGCAAAAATTCTCCGAGATTGTGCTGTCGACGGGCGCTCTCTTTTAATGGGGGTATGAAATTTCTCCATGATAGGTAATCCCTAGCAGTGGTGCTACTTTTGTCAAAGAATGACAGCGGACACAATGAGGGCGTGACACTTTGAGAAGGGTGTGCTTCTCTCTTTCTTGTCACACCTGACTTAGGGGGGTAAAGGCAGTAAAGGGTTGGTTTCTAGGGTTTCTAGGAAGTTCGCAGCGGCATACTCATATTCGAGCATTCTTGTTTCGTTCTTCAGTTGCAACGACAGATAATAAATTATTCTCTCTATGACAAAACAGAAAAGCCATTGAACTCCACTCAATTATTCAAAGTGTGGAGGGATTATGTTCAATGGGAGTACAGAATATAGCCATTGCAAAAATCTTAAGCTTGTTTCTAAGTGTTACTAATTTTAGCTATATGTATTGGTAATAAATTACCTGCACCCGAAATGACACAAAAGTGTTTTGGAAAAAAAAAAGCTTTGATTATTTGATAGAAAAAATTTTTGGGCTTAAGTTTATTTAGCATAAAGCTGTACTTGTTTAAAGAAATGTTAGAAAAATTAGGTATATTTTTTTTAAAATTCAGTCAAAGATATTAATGCGTCCAAATAAAATATCAACCATTGTTCCACATCAAATAAAGGTCTTTGAAAGTCCCTTTAAAAAATAATTATTAACTTATTTATTTTACTGATATCTATTCTGTTTTATTTCTGCACCCTCCTATTTTCCAAATATATATCCTGAATAAAAGTTTCTTCTCGTCTCAATTATATTATTATCACTTTTTAAAGTTATGAAAATGAAACAAACTGCAAAATAAAAAATATACCGTTTTAGAAAGTAAATTTATGAACAAATTTAACGATTACATATTGCATATTTCAACTTAAGAATCATTAAATTATACCACTTATCTTATAAATTAGAAAAATATGCATTATTGAGAAATTGCTGGAATGAATAGTATTTAAGAAATAAATGTATATATTCATAAACACTTAACATCAATTAAAATTGGTCCCAATTCATCCCATTTTGAAACCAAATTTTTGATCTCCAACTGACTTAAAAAGCGCTTTCGCTTAGGCATTTCAAAAAGAAAATTATCAATTAAATATTATAGTAATTTAAAAAAGTATAAAATATTAAGTATTTAGTTTAAGCATTCATAAGTAATAATGTTGAGTAGATAAAATATTGAAGGTTATAAAAACATTAGTTTTTACACAAGAATAAGTTTTAAACTTAGCCAGAGTTCTGGATCAGAGCGAATGCTTTTGATATGAACATAACTTCACATGACTGTCCTTAACCCAAGTGGCAGGAAAAACGACTTTCTTAACAAAGAACCCATTCAACCCTTCACCTTTCTACTGGTACCTGCAATTATCTGTTTTCCCGATGCCAGGTTCGTCAGACCCCTTTATGGGGAGAAATTCTCTCCCCCCCCCCCTCTTATACCAAAAGTGTCCCGAGCCCTTCCTGAGACCTAGCATTGCCCTGGGACAAGGGAACACGTATGTTCCGCCCATTTCTAAAGGTACCACACTGCAATCAGTAGGGAACGTTTATATTTCTCCTCTTAGCAAAGAGCATGTGAAAGTTTTTTTTATTTCGTTTGATGATAAAATTAATGAAAGTAACGCGTTACTGTAACAAAGATTACTTTTTCGTAAATTATGTAACGAATTACCTGTAAAATTACTGGGTTCTCAAATGTAACGAATTACCTTTAAGATTACTGTAAAAAGTAATTATTACAAGTAACGTGTTACTTGTAACGCGTTACCGCCCAGCCCTGCATGATTTGACATAGAATGACTATAATGAAATCGCATGTGACGTCAAGATCAGGACCATGACAAATTATATGTGCACTAGTCCCACATACATTTATTGGTAAACTATTTTTGACCAACACGATCTGTTCATAGGGGGCTAATGCAAGGGCAGAACCCAAGGGGTATTCTCAGTGACCTTACATATGGAATAAATAACTGAACGCAAATAAATTTCAAAGAATTATCTTACCAGCACATAAGGTGGAAAGATGCAGGACATTTGTCACAACAAAGGAGATCCCCTCTTTCATTACAGAAGTCACAAGTGTCCCTGTTTATTGTTCTTTTGGGAAGACTTGGCCTCTTTGCAACTACTCTCTTCTTTTTTACAGAATCTACTGGAGGTGCAGTAATCAACTGAACTTCCTGTATATTAAATCATTTTTATAATTAAGAAAAATTTACCTTAAAAAATGAATTACAGTAGAACCTCAATTATCCGATTTAATAGGGACCGGAGGTAGAGCGGATAATCGAAAATTCAGGATAATAGAGACTTTATTTAATAGTAATTCGCCAACGTCTGAAACCTGCGCTGGTTTTGCAGTTGTAATCATTGAGTTTTAGTGTTGTTATCTATGAAACTGAGACTTCCTGACAAAAATAAAGCTCTACAACTCTTTTAATTTCCATTATTATTTTTAAATATCTGAACAGATTTCTAGGAAAAGCTGTTTTGTTTAATAGTTGGAATCACATGCCGGAATTTCCCGATTTAAAAACCACTGGAGAATTCCGATTTCAAATATTTGAATCCTGGAAGTTTGCCCGATTTTAATTTCAACGGAGATTATCCACTTTAGAATCGCTGTAGATTTCTGAGACTAGCTTCTTTTGTGAACAACCAAGAATGACCTTGTTGGAGAATTTTTTTTCATGTGGACTTAGGAATGGTAAATTAACAGAGTTCCAGATAAAAGAGGGACGGATAATCGAGGTTCTACTGTACTATATATTGCACAACTATTACATTGATGGTTATTTTTTATTTGCAGGAGAAGAGTTAGTGAGAGGGCAGAGCTTATAATAGTATAAAAACAAATTTTCCTACAGTGTTAGGATGCCTTGGCCTCTTTGCAACTACTCTCTGTTTTACAGAATCTACTGGAGGTGCACTCTTCTTTTTTACAGAATCTACTGGAGGTGTACTCTTCTTTTTTACAGATTCTACTGGAGGTGTAGTTATCAACTGAACTTCCTATATATTAAAACATTTTTATAATTAATTAAGAAAAATGTACCTTCCAACATAAAAAAAACAATTACTATATATTGCACAACTGTTACATTGATGGTTATTTTTGATTTGCAGGAAAAGTGTTAGTGAGAGGGCAGATATAATAGTATAAAAACAAATTTTCCTACAGTGTTAGGATGCCTTGGCCTCTTTGCAACTACTCTCTTTTTTACAGAATCTACTGGAGGTGCACTCTTCTTTTTTACAGAATCTACTGGAGTTGCAGTTATCAACTGAACTTCCTGTATATTAAAACATTTTTATAATTAATTGAGAAAAATTTACCTTCCAATATAAAAAAAAACAATTACTATATATTGCACAACTATTACATTGATGCATATTTTTGATTTGTAGGAGAAGTGTTAGAGGACAGAGCTTATAATAAATAGCATAAAAAGAAATTTTCCTTACAATGTTTTTAAATTGTTGTTTGCTTAGCAACTTGCTGTTTAAATTACCAAAATTGGGATTCCAATCGGTAGGCGAAAGGTAGGTCTTGTAATACCAATGTTGCACATTTTTTCCCTTATGTTGTAGATTCTATTATGCTTTTACAAAGTTTTATTAATCTGTACAAAGTATTAGTTAGTGTACTAGGACATGTTTATGATGCTCTTCAAGTCAGAATTGAACAGCTGATTTCCAAAAGGTATTAATCATTTTCCGGATTATCTATGAATGATAGTAGCACTAAATTATATCGTTAAAAAAGTCCCTTATATAACCCTTATATATATAGTCCCCCTAGTATTAACCCTTTCAGTCCCAGTGATGCCATTTGGCATCATCATTTTTCTGGTCATAATTTTGAAAAAAATAATAGGGCTGACATCTATTGGGATAAATATTTTCTAATAAAAAAAAGTTTGAAGAATCGAATGATGTGCTTTTTGGTATCATAAATGGCTATAGACGATCAGAAAAAAAATAAATTCTAAAATGATGCCAAATTGTCATTGGGACTGAAAGGGTTAATACTTTGGAAAGATCCCCTGTATTAATATGAACAAACCCTGCTGAGAACTTCTACTTATTGAAAATACATAGCAAGCATATGCTTATACCTTTTTATCAAAAAGTTTCATTGAAAGTCAAGTATTAAGCTTTGAAAATTTTGCTGTAACGCATTTTGGAAATCAGCTCTGCATAAAACCACTAACTAATTACAACAAAAAAACTGCTCAAAGGCCCCACCTCCTGTTGTCTGAAAGATGTTTTTTAAATTATTCAGAATACTAGAGTTGGATTAAACAATCGTTCAAAGCCATGATCAGGCATAAGCGAGGCTGTTGTGAAATGGAAGAGACGAAGCTTGTATTTAGTTTGTAATATGTAGTTTTCAAGAAAATGGCCAATATAAGGCCATTTGCTTAAGCTCATTGTGCTGTGTGCTAGCTTATAAAATAAAGCATTTTTTTTACAGGTTTTCTTTTGAAAAACATGTTCTAAAATTAAAGGCAATTTTACCTTTTAACCAAAATTCACAAATGTCTTAAATCCACTGGGAATTTACAGATGTAAACAGCAAATTGAAATAGTGCTTATTTTATCCATCCTAAAATTTTCTGGAGAAACTAAGTTAGTAAAATCTTAAAATTAGAGGGGAAAATACAAATACCCTTTTACTAGTCAAACATAGCAGCCTGTAGTATAGTTAATATTTACACGAGAAACTCAAATACACTCGTATTCACGTCAAAATGTACGAATAAACTCTTATTCGTCGAGAAAAATATGAATACAGCTATATTCTTATTCTCAACTAAAAACACTAATTCATGCACTTCAGGGCTCAACAAAGTTGAAACAACTATTAAAATAAAGCATTGGGCAGGCTATATCTTTTATATAAACAAAAGACCATGTTTTTTTATACAGGCGAAAATCATAGGTTGCCGAATTCTTATAAATTATATTACAAATTATACTAATTTTATCATTTAAAAAAAAAACTAAATAATTAATTTTTATATTTAAAAAAGTTAATACAAACACAATGTTGAGTCACGGAATGCTTGAAATAGTGTTTTTAGTTAAGAATATGGCTGTATACAAATGTTTTTCCTGTGAATTTGAGTGTATTCGCACATTTTGACAGCAAATATACGTGTATTTGTATTTTCTCAATTAAATACAAATGTAATTTAGCTTTGAGTACAGCAACATTCACAAATTGACCTGACAAATATGGTAACATTCACATATATTTTCTATTAATGTACGAATATTTGTATTCTATTCATCTGCATAGATGAATATTCATATTTATATTTGCACAAATACAAATATATATTCCTGTATGCAAATACATATATTCGTATTCTCAGGTTGGGGGAAATTTGAGTGATATTCCAATTTGTATTTGGGAATACGAATACCCCTAACTCTAGTCTGAATCAGAATTTTCGAGTATCAGCATTATAAAGTATGATATTCACCACTAGGTGATAATAATAACATGCAAAATACAGCTATAATATTACTTTAAAAAAATTGACAATATTATTAAGAATAATTAATAGCAATATTATTAAATATAATTTTGTAGCAAAGGGTCCACACAGAGCAAACACATGCATGAGTGGTCAGCAACACAGCATATTCAATGAAATTTGGAATCCGTCGCCTTTTCCATTGTTATTAATAGTTGAGAAAATTCTAGTCAGGAATCAGAAGATCCATGAATTAACCTAAAGGAGCATGTCTGGCAATTTTATGCAAAATCTGGTAACCCCCGCCAAATTTGTATTATGGCAACCCTTGGTGACAAAAATCTGTCAAAAGCGCCACAGATTGTGTTTTAATCCTTTAACTTCTAAAACCGCCCGGACGGCCGTATTAATAAGGATTCGATAATGCTAGTCCTATAACAAGTTACACAGCAACAAAGTGCGTAGCGAAAGTGTTAAGCAAAATTTGCTAAATAAAACAAACCTGCCATTTCTTCCTGAATAAGGTTACGGCAACCTCGATCTTTATTTGTTATTTTTAGGTTAAACTTTAAACGGCGGTCACACTCTTGCATTGCATTGCTAATTTTTAAATGTTAATCTGTGTACATATTAAAATATATACACTTAAGATTAATTTTTTTATTATAATCTTTTATTTATACTTTCCAATTTAAATAATTATTTTCTTTTTTAAAATCAAGTATTCAGCATTTTAGTGTTCCACGTTTTTTATAATCTAGTATGAGATTTTATTGAAGTTTTCCTGGTATGTAAAGTTTATTAAATTTTAAATTTTCCAAACAGCCTATTTTAATAATTATCAAATAATTCAGCATTTTTTATACATATTTTGTTTGCCTTAGCGAATTTATTTACGCTACTTAGTTTATAAGTTGATCCTGTGTGTGTGTCCAATTTTCTTTAATCGTTAAGAATTAATCATAATAATGTATTTAAAATAATGTTAATCATAATTATTTTAAAAACTCATTTCTTACATTATTTGTTCTGCACATTGTTTTGAACGTGCAGCAAACTGTTGAGTTCTAATTTTCCTATTTTAAAATATCGTTACAATTGCAAATACCACAGTATTTTTAGTAAGGAAATCTTTCATGTTCTCTTTAACAGACATTTCCAGTTTTGAGCAGTATTTTAAGTATTTGTTGTCATTTCAATATGACAACAGACTTGGCAAACGCTCGGCTTGTTGTTATTTTGAAACTAACAAATAAAAATTCAAAAGTGAGTAAGTGACTCATCCGAGTGAAACCCCCCCCCCTCTTTGTTTTTTATGGTTTAAAGGTTGCCATACAGATTGCCGGAGGTTGTTGGTACAATGGTACATGGATGCCAGAATGAATCAATTGCTTTTTTATTGCCACTAAATATCCAAAAAATCACTGGATAATGATTTTAGGATTTAACCAAACTTGGGGGAAACCAACTTGAGAGGAAACACAACTTGGGGATTAATCCTAGACGCTGCCTTAGTAACATTTCGAGCTTGCCAACATCTTGAAAATCACGTTTTCTGAAAGCTGTCTTGGTACTGCTAGCGTTGGTCTCGATTTGGCAGCTTAACTTTTGCAGCCAAGTAGCGAAAACGTACTTAATTCGTTAAACATTCCAGTTCAACTTTCAACTCAATGGATGTTTACAATCTTATTGCCAAATCTTGGAAACTAATTTACTTTTAAGTTGGTTTGGATGAAAATACAGCGTACAAGAATTATGTAAACAATAGTAATGCATGAAATGGGTTTATTTTGAAAATTCCGTTTTTTGTGTGAGTATTTGTTCGAAACACGTGCAAGGTTTGGTTTGGCTTTTATAAAATGCACTAAAGCATTTTTTTATTATTTTAATATTGAATTTAATATTTAATTTTTTAATCAATGTTTGATTCCCTTTTTTATTAGCAATGAAATTATCGTATTATAATTCTTTGTAAATATGAAATATTTTTTTGTATCAATCAAGGGTTTTTGTTATATTATTTTGGATTTTATATTATTTTATTACGGAATTTAATTAGGGATCGACCGATGGCACTTTTTGGCCGATGCCGATTGTTCCAAAATAAAATAGGCCGATGGGCCCAGATTGTTTTTCTAGTAGTTTCGTGGACGACATAGTTTCACATGTCTAGTTGCCACAATCGACACCAGCGGTTTTTTTTTAAGGATATCACGTCTCGAGTGGCCATAATAGACGGCCCGGAGGATTACCGAGTAGCCACAATTGACGGCCCGGATGGGGTACCAGCGTGTTTTTTAAGGATATCACGGCTTGATGGCCACAATCAACCGCCCGGAGGGGGTATCACCATATTTTTTTTAAGTGTGTCATGGGCAGAGTTTCTATATTCAATTGTCGAAGGATTTCCAAGTTTCACAACTCGCGGCGCAGACAGGTATTTCGTATAACGTATATAGCGTACAACATTTTACGTTTCGACCATTAAAACATTGCTGGGCATTCAAGACATGATAAAAACAAAAAATCATATGAAACTATTCCCTCACGCTACCGACACCACTCCGTGAGCAGAGAAGCAGCGGAAAAAAAAGCCATACTACAATGACAGGAATAAGCATGCATCTGGAGAAGCAATAAACCATCTACGAAGCCAAAACAAACAAGTAACGAGCTACGTAATTATTATTCTAAATTAAATAATCTTAATAAATTTTCAACGTTTTTAACCAAATATTGATGTTAAAGCATTCCGGCCTGAATACGCTAGGTGTTCCGCTGTCTTTGCTTGAGATTTTCTTCAGTAATCATAAAACTGGTTTAGATCAGCTTCTGGATACGTGCAGCACAAGTTTAACGTCCCGTTCTTGGCTGAAGTATACTTCAATGCCTCGCAATTTTGTCGCCAATCTGGCAACCCTTGCATACGAAAGTTTGGCGAAATTCATCAATTTTGGCAACTTTTCCAAATGTTTTTTTGCCCAAAAACCTAAAATCTGTAGTTCCTTACTTGTTTTATATTTTTTGACTTGTGAACGAGGAGTGGTGCATGTGAATCTTCTTCTTAATTTAAAAACCTATTTAAATCTTAATTATTTATATTAAAAAGTAAAATTTTTTTGTATTAATCAATTTTTAATTAGATGTTTAACTATTTAAAATATTGATGATTCAATATTTTTTTCTGCACTTGCAGTATTACGATTTACGTTTTTTATAACCGTGGTAGAATTTGCTTATTTTTTCCTGGTATGTAATAAATATTTATCAAAGTTTTATTTTTAAAAACTATCCTTTATTAATACTACTTAAAAAATATTATCCATTACATGGAATCTTTTCCCACTAGATTATCGTTAATGTGTGCAGGTTTTCCTTATTTCTTACATAAATCGCATTACTATTACGCAAGTTATTGATCATACAATGTTTTAGAATGTGTTATGGTTCTTTATTTCTTCATTGTTGATAATGAAACACTGTTAAATTCTGATTATTTTTGTTACGGTTTGCTTTGAACGTTAATGCTATAGAATAAGAGTTAATGTTAATGACATTTTTCATGGTCTTTTTGGTGGACATTTTCGGTTTCAGAAATACATTTGGTAAGTATTTGTTGCCATGGATGTTAAGATGGTAACAGACTTGGATAATGCCAAGCTTGTTGTCATTTTGACTTGGCACCAAACCCAGGGACTGATGTATACTTTAATCTCCGTTTTTGGATTTGTGTACATGGTTGCCAGAAAAAATTATTTATCACTTAGAAAAATTGCCAATTATTCGCAGGGCAAGAGACTAGAATTAATAAATTCCTAGTTTCGGTATACAGCGACTTTTTATTTCTTGACAAACTTGTTGGCGAGAAAACATTGCGTAGCGACGCGTGATTGGACGATGCTACTCGGAAACCACGTAGTCAAACATCTGTGGATCACGTGACGCTGTTCTGGAAGCGTTGTTTGGATAAAATCATATTTTTCAAAATCCATAGCACACCAACATTATTAAATGCGACGTTAACTTCAGCCTTGTTGTCAATTAACCGACGTTAGTAGCATGCGAAATACAGCAAAAATTTTTTTTTTAATAATTTACCGCTGATTTTAATATTACCGCTGATTAAAATAATTTTGCAGCTGGATATTTGAATGTTTTAATTACATTCAAATATCCAGCTGCAAAATTATTTTTGAAAAATGCTGAATATTAAAAAATTTCAAGAATAAAGGCAAGGTACGCAGTGAATACCTTCAAATATTAATCAATTTGGATAATAGAAGTAGCAGAAAATTGATTATTATATTAAGAATAAAGACCTATAATTACGCATCGAATTTTCCTTTACACAACAAACGCAGCTTAAATCCAATGGGATGGAATCCGTCACCTTTTCCGTTGTTATTAAAGGGTTTAAATTAAATTTATTATACATTTCACATTTAAAGCAACAATTGAGAAAAATTAAACTAAAACGCAGAACATTAACGCGTTTAATACAACCAAATAACATCAACCCAACCAGTACAGTAGCATCATCTGAAAAAACGCAAAACCAGAAATGGGTCCTTCCTAAAAACGAATCAAAACAAAAATATAGGCAAAATTGACTCATCACAGTGCCTGCAACCCCCCCTCCCCCGTCTGGTTTTAGGGTTGCCATAAACATCGCGGAAGGAATTGCAGTACATGGTTGTCAGATTGGAATTATTTATCGCCTTTTTTTTGTCGCCAACATTCCGAAAAAGTCGCCGTATACCAAAACTAGGATTTAACCCTAGAATGTTACCCAACTTAGCCATACACTTTTGGCTTAACAATAAGAACATTAGACAAGTTTAATATCACAAAATGAAATACTAACAAAGCATACAAAATGTAATTTTAAGATAAACAACAGCTGTAAATGAAAAACTAACAGTTGCAAAAGTAAAAAAAAATGATTACCAGTTTTTAACAAATCATGTTTATCAATTATGGCGGCAAAATATTTCAATTGATGAAGAATTCAGAACTTACCTGGATTAAGCTCTTCGTCGTGTCTTCTATGTAGCGCCTGGGTATAGCCGGGATTTTAAATAATTTCTTATCGGAATCCATGAAGAAATGAAATTAAAAAAACTCTTCTGGGGGGAAAAAGGGAAAATTAAAAAAAAAAAAAAAATGTACAAGAAAAGTAAAAAGGTGAGGCAGTTTTCCCAACAGATGCTGTTGTCCCAAGGAGCAAAAATGGCTAAAAAAAAAATGTATGGGTGAGGTTGTCCTATATTTGGGAGGAAGTAGTATTTTACTTTTGGGGATAACCAAATCTTTTGGTCTGCCATGTTGGCGCGGTTTGCATTGGAATACATATTCGACTATATTTTTTTTTCTCTTTCACTGTGAAACTATTTAAAAAACTATCATTTTTTCGACAAAAAAAAACGCAAAAAAAAAGTGGGCTTGTTTTTAATTAAACTCGTACTGTAAAAGGAACTTTTTTTCGGGAAAAATAAAGCTTAAAAAAAAATTTAACAATAATTTTAAAAATTATTAAAAATGGTTATCTATGAATTTAAAAAAGT